>JASTWP010001111.1:0-90336 GCA_030770255.1 Temnothorax ravouxi
TGAAAATTAATAAATTATTGGCCAGTTGGGTCGAACAAAAACGACTTCTGTTTTGAATTATTTTTGGCTCGCGATCTTATATCGCGATCCATGATTATAAATATGAAGAACAGTTATGTGGATTGAATTAATGTAATTGTACGACATTATACGCAACGTCAGTTTGGTCAAATAATACCGCTTATAATTTTATAATGTTCTTTGAAAGAGTATAAATTCTCTTTTCCAGTACATAATAAAGACTTTTTCTAAAATTTGTGATGAATACATTTTAAGATAATTATCAAGAAAATATTATTTCTTAAAGAACCCTGTTACTTACCAAAAGAAAAAAAGTAATTCCAGAATTACAATTGTGTACATAATAGAAATTCAAGTATTAAAATTGCGTACATAAGTAAAATTCGGGAATTACAATTATGTACATAATTTTTAATTCCCGAAAATTTTTTATGTCATAACGTAAAATAAATTCAGAATTAATATTTTGTCTAGACATAACTGTAATTCTGCATTTTCAATTATAGCTTAATAATAATTCGATGAATTATAAGTATGTCTAGACGTAATATATAATTTCTTTTCTTTGAGTATCAATTTAATTTGGTAGAATTTTTATGATGATATTAATAGTAAAATGGCGTGCCATATACGCACACGCAAAAAAAATATCATTCTAATGCTAAGACAACCAGTTACTCAGTTTTCTCTTCTTTTAAGTAACGATGATCTTTACAAAAAAATGTTTTCTTGATAATATTACTTAAAATAAATATAATTCTAAATTCTAATTATTCAGTCTTCAGTTAAAAATAAAATTAAAACAAAAATTTAATTTGCTAATTATTTTGATAAGAGAAGTCAAGGCTATGAGGTCAGACGCAGATCACAGTGCGTAATATCAGAAATAACTGATTTATTCGTCGTTTTGATACATTACATCGATTCGTACGTTTCGGCTCAGCTTTGAGCCATCTTCAGCGGTAGTTACAGAAGTTTAAGTTACACGTTCTCCGTACCGTATGATGAGTTTGCTGATTCAAAGTATCAGAAACATAGACCAATTGATCCATATCTGTAAATTTGTTCAATTAATGTTGAGATATTAAAAAGATCCCTTAGGAAACTCACTATTTGTCTTGAAAAACGTGGAATACAGAGCCATGTACATAATGAATACTCTCTGCGAGAAGACTTGACGATCTTGTCGACACGACACACAATGATGTGAAGGTCTTGCAAGAAGAGGCATGTCGTAGGTCAACACACCGGCGAGGATTATAACAAAGCACAATTTGACACCGTCACAACATTGCATGTATCAATAGTAAAACCCCGATTTGCCAACGACCAAAGTTCATGAGCATGGATTACAATTTGCTCAAAACCGTGACATATGCATGATGCAAAAAATCCGTGTCATTTTGAGACCGGTGTCAAATCGTGCTTTGTTTATAATCCTCGCCGGTGTGTTGACCTACGACATGCCTCTTCTTGCAAGATCTTTCATATCATTGCTGTGCATGTGTCGTGTCGATAAGATCGTCACGTCTTCTCGCAGAGAGTATTGCACATGGCTTTGTATTCCACGTTTTTTCAGACCGAATGGTGAATTTCCTAAGGGATCTTTTTAATATCTCAACATTAATTAAACAAATTTACAGATATGAATCAATTGGTCTATGTTTCTGATACTTGGAATCAGTACACTCACCATACGGTACGGAGAACGTGTAACTTAATTTCTGTAACTACCGCTGAAGATGGCTCAAAAACTGAACCGAAACGTACGGATCGATGTAATGTATCAAAACGACGAATAAATTTCTGATATTACGCACTGTGATCTGCGTCTGACATCTCCCTCACAGCCTTGACTTCTCCTATTTTAATCTCGAGGGTCCTCATATTACTTTATTTATAATTTTGATTTTTTTTCGATAAAATTTTATTATGTTCTTTGAAAGAGTATAAATTCTTCTTTCAAGTACATGATAAAGACTCTTTCTAAAATTTGTACATTTTAAGACTATTATCAAGAAAATATTTTTCTTTAAAGACAACCGTTACTTACTAAAAGAAAAAAAAATAAATTGAGTAATCGCTTTTTAAAACAGTGCAATTGATATTTTCCTGTGTATGCATGTACACGTATGTACATACGTACGCACAAAAAAATTTTTTATGTTAAAATATTTTCTTTCTATTTAAAAAAATGCGAGAAACTATCATCGCTCAGGACGGGGGCCCGGCGTTACGCGCCGCTCGTGCGTGATCATCGCCGCTTGTAGTAAACAACTGCCCGCGCGCCGACCGCGGGGCGGCCGCTTCTCGCCGCGCGCTTGGATTTGGCGGTGGGCGGGCTAATACGGCGATTTTTAATCATTAATAACTCAGAAACTATTGTGAAAATTGCAAAAATGGTACATGACTTTTCGACTCAGTTTGGCTCGCTCTATCTAAATCTGAGAAAAGTACCAAGGATTCGGTGACACCTATATATAATTGTAAATAAAACAAAATATTTATTAACATAAAAATTAAAATTTGTTAACGTACAATCCTATTTTTATTAATTAAGGAAGGAAAGGATTTTTAGGAGTCAGAGGAACAGCTACATAAATAAATAATATGATATGTATATTAATTGTTATTTTATTTCAAAGTAAATTAAAAGAAGTACGTATTATATTTAAAGTTATTTCGGATAATAATATATATTAATTCCCGAGATTTTTTTCTCTTCTCTAGCTCCGCCTCTGCTTCTGCCTCTTCCTCTACCTCTATCTCTTCCTCTACCTCTTGCCTCTGCCTTTACCTCTATTAAGCTGGACCCACTACCAGCGCAAATTAAGTTTTTACTAGGTCAAAAATTTAGTGCTCTTTAGGTGCTAATTAAGTGCCCTAGTCCGAATTTTAGTGCTTGAACCGTGTTATTTGATCAGCATAGATATTACTCGTATCTACGCCGTATTTTCGTCTTGCGCTTTATTTAATGTGTAATAAATACAGGAAAACAGTTGAAAAGATCGTTTTAATACAGAATGTAAACGTTAAACATAAAAACGGAAACTAACAGTTAAGAAGAGAACGCATATACGCATACATACATGGATCAGTTACGCATTGGATTTGACTTCGCTTAAAAGCTGTTGCCGATGATTTCGCTTAGGGGCTGTTGCCGATGATTTCGCTTAGGGGCTGTTGCCCTGAATCGTGAGAGCGGTAAGCGACGACGCCTGGGGGACTATCGCCCTGAGTCGCTACCTTATTGTTCGGATGCGACAGCGCCTTGAGGTGTAAACCTTGGGTCGCCTTGGCTTGACACACATTTTACTGAATGTTTACAATTGTGTCCTTTGTATAGAATTTAAATGTTTGTCTCGAAGGAAAGGCAAAATCTCGAGCGATCTTTCGTGACCACGTAACCGATCAATACAAACGAGGAATAATCGAAAATCGGCCGTGACAACGAAGGATCGAAAACGCCAGAGCCACATCTAGCGAACGTTGAAACTCGTCCATAAGATACCGAATTATTTATTTGTACATATAATTAATTGATATACTTATAGGTGAATGTGTGTGTGTGTGCCTGAGCCATCCGACAATCTCTCTTATTCGCTTTATAATTATGTCGTGCACGACGCATATGTTAACTACATAACATACTCCCCCCGTTGAGAGGGCAACGATCAACAATAACATCCAAAGACTAATCTGTAACTTATGATACTAATACGCATTACAATGAATAGGTACGATATCGTCTTCAGAACAAATTTTATGACGTGTATAAGTATTACGCTTATTGTTCGACCGGAATTGGGCACAGATACTTAGCAGCTCTCTTCAATTCTCCGCCAGCCGTTTTGATGCCCAGGTAGCAGACAGTCGTCATAATGACGTGATTCTTACGTCATTTTATGACGTATGTTACGTCATTTATTTCTAAAGTTTAACGTAAAAATGACGTATTTTTCACGGTCCTAAGTCACATCCCAACGACGTCATTTTCTGACGTTTTATTGACGGCAAAAATAGGTCCAATGTACGACATACCGGTTTTTAGAAATGTTTTTTTATGAAATTAAAATTTTAAAATGTCCACATGATAAACGTTTATTAAAAAAAAACGTTCTTTTTCTATATCTAAGAAAAAAAAGCATTTTAACTGTTTCTTTACATATCGTGTGTGTATAGCCCGCTGTGTCAAGACGGTCACCCATCCTAGTACAGTACCGCGCCCGTGTCGCTTGACTTCGATGATCCAGTGGACAGTGACGATCTTCTAACCCTGATGCTTCCTTATTAACTGTACTTGTCTATAACGGTACATCTTTAAATTGTTCAAAAATCTTGTAATGATATCTTCTTGATAGTTATAACACTGCATGAAATAGTTGTCATAAAACTATGATTATACACACGCAACTAGATCCACTTATACCATAAATTCACCACTTCAATCATAAAGTTACGAAACACTATAAATGTAGGAATATTCCCGTGAAAAATACTGTAAAAAATACGTCATTTTTACGTTAAACTTAGGAATAAATAATGTAACATGCGTCATAAAATGATGTAAAAATCACGTCATTATGACGACTGTCTGCTACTTGGGTAGTCAATTAAACGTCTATATAATGTCATTTTACAAAGTTTTTTTGACGTATTAAAACATGACGTTAAATATACGTCACTTAATCGACGAATGACGTTACTGACCAATTATGACCAAATATTGACGTCAAAATGACGAGTGCTTGCTACCTGGGTGGTGACAGTTCGAGCTATTCCGTCCTCACCCGGATGGAGTTTCATGATTCTGCCTAAGAACCACTGCGTGCACGGTAGATTCCTGTCCTTGATAAGCACGATAGTCCCGATCTTTAACTTCGGCCCATCTTTGATCCATTTACTGCGTGTTTGGAGTTCATTTAGATATTCGAGGTACCAACGTGTCCAAAAATCTTGTCGTACCTTCGATATATGTTGTCAGGTAGACAACCGGTTAACTGGAACACATAATAAATCTCCCTCCGGGAGGGTCGTTAATGGCTTGCCAATTAAATAATGAGCGGGTGTTAATACCATCATGTCATTCGGATCGGATGATAAGGAAGTGATCGGCCTAGAGTTTAGAATACCCTCAACTTCGATAACAAACGTGTTCAATTCCTCGAAAGTGAATAAAGAATCTCCTACCACGCGTTTGAAATGATGCTTGAAAAGCTTCACCGAAGACTCCCACAATCCACCGAAGTGCGGAGCTATCGGAGGTATGAAGTGCCAAACGATGCGGTGTTCGCTAGCAAATTTATTAATGTGGTCTTTGTGCTCTTCGGAATTGAACAACGCGTACATATCCTTCAGTTGATTATTCGCGCCTATAAAATTGGTTCCATTGTCTGAGAAAATGTGTTCTGGCAGCCTCCTTCTAGCAACGAATCGTCGAAGTGCCGCGAGAAAACCGTCGGACGTCAAATCACTAACAACCTCGAGGTGGATTGCCTTAATCGACATGCATACGAATACGCAAATGTATACCTTGTCACGTGTACGATTGCGGTATTTCTTTTCTTTGATATAAAATGGACCGCAAAAATCAATACCGGTATTGGTGAAAGGGGGTGCTTCGCGTACACGGGCCGGTGGGAGATTTTCCATTTTATATTCGATTGGGTTAGCGTCGAACCGGAAACAGCGCATACAACCACGCACGATCTTCCGTACTTGATTACGGCCGTCTAACAACCAGAATCTCTGTCTCAGGAGATATAAGGTGGTTTGGATGCCCGCATGGTGATGAATGTTTCGTGAATTTCGCGTATAATAAGATCCGTTTTGTTAATCTATCCGTGATCTTGATCGGATAAGCCGAATAATATATTTTATCGTCTTGCGTGCTCCACGAAACACCTAATGTCTTTAAGGAACGATCCATGTTCAGTCCAAAATTTGCGTGTAAGACGTTGGAATCTAAGTCGTTAATAATACGCTCATCGTTAGATGCCCATTGCCTAATAGAAAAACCACCGCGAGCAAGTAACGTGATTACCTAGTCTCTAATCGCCCGAGCTTCGTCAACGGTTCCGGCACCTGATAACAAATCGTCCACGTATAAATGTGACTTGAGAATTCTAGCTGCTCTAGGGTATGTGTGACATTCGTCGTCAGCGAGCTTCTAAATGGTTCGTATAGCAAGAAACGGCGATGAAGAAACTCCGAATGTAAGTGTATTAAGCTGAATTGTTTCTACATTACCGTTTCTACGCCAAAGGATACGCTGATATCGACGATCGTCTTCGTGCACGAGCACTTGACGATACATTTTCTTGATATCTGCGGTAATAACATAATTATAAGTTCCGAACCGAATTAAGTGCGAGAAAAGTTTGTCTTGGATGGTGGCACCTACCATTAATGTATCATTTAGGGAAACACCGTTACTCGTTTTAGCCGATGCATCAAATACTACTCGTACCTTGGTGGTGTGGCTTGAGTCTTTGATCACCGCATGATGAGGCATGTAATATCCATCCTCACAGGGAGTCTCTACCAGAGACATATGCTTTAAATTTAAATATTCTTCTAACACCCTAGTATATTCGATCTTTAATGTCGCGTTCGCATCAAGTTTACGTTCTAATGCCGATAAACGTTTAAGCGCAATAGTCCGCGATTCGCCAAGACGTTTATTTATTTTGCGAAAGGGCAAGCGAACTATGTAACGTCCATCATAATTCCGAGTAACGGTATTCGTAAAGTGTGCTTCGCATATAATTTCCTCCTCTAATTTCGGTTTGTCTCTCGTAATTTCTTCGATCAGCCAGAATTTAGCTATTTGATTTTCTAAGTTCGTTAAATAGCATTTTGACGTACACGATAATGGAGATTGTAAAGACGTGCTACCGGCTACTACCCAACCCAACCGTGTCTTTTGTAAATATAGATCACGACCTTCATGGGATAAATTAATCTGACCGACTGAGAACAACGATAATGTAGCCCCTGAACCGATTAATAAGTCGATCGGACGTGGAAGATGGAATTCTGGATCCGCCAAATTAATGTTCGAAGGTATTCCGATCGAAATCCGCGGGAAGATCTCCGATGGAATCAAATCCGTAATAGCTGGAATTGTTAAGCATGTAAGATCCTTGCAAAAACCATCGCGTATAGACTGTATGGTGATTTGCACTACGCCTCTAGATACGGTACTCATAGAGTTAATCGCGCCAATCGGTAACGAATGTGCCATTACATAAAGATCTAATTGTTTCACGATGGACTCGGAAATGAAGTTTGCGGTAGCGCATGTATCCGAATATATACTAATGCACTCGTTAGTAGCTGGGGGCCAGATACTCGTGATAATGACGTAAGGCTCGTGGCTCTGTCGGGAATCGAATCGTCTAGTCAATCAGTTTGTGTATTCTCAGATTTCGCAGTACTTGATTTGTTTGTAGCCGCGTATTTATCGAGGTGTAAAAGTGTGTTGTGTCGCTTTTGGCAAATCGTACAATTAGAGAATTTACAAGGGGTATCTCGATGGGATCGTAAACAATTGTAACAAATCTTAGCGTTCTTAACCGTCTCAATACGTTTATGTACTGGCAATTGTTTAAATTTGTCAGCATAAATAAAGTGGATGACGTTTAACCTTGCATGCTATGCAATTACTGCGTGTTCGACGAATTTAGTACGAAGGCTCTATTTGAGAAATTGCTGCGTTTCTTCTTAACCGGAATTTCATCTTTACCTTTCTCTTGTTCCGATATTTTCGATCTTTCACGCTTAGAAGCACAGACTGCGGTTTTATATAAAAATTCATATAACAGATCCGGTTTCGGAAATTCGTCTCTCTCAAGAGTCGCTTCCCATTTTTCCAACGTATTCTTCGGCAATTTACTTTCTAGAAGATGTACAATTATTTCCGGGCTGAGCGAAACTCCTAAAACATTTAACGACGCGACGTGTTGTTGAGCGTCATCCGCGAGCTTAGATAAACCACTTGTAGTTTCCTGGTCTAACGCGGGCGAATTAATAATCAATGAAAGATGACGTGAGATTAAAATCCGCTTAACCTCGTAAGAGCGTTCTAGTAATTCCCATGCCTTAGCATAATTCATCCCGTCGATCGCGAAAATCTTAATTTTGTTAGCGGTTTCATCGATTAATGCCGATTTTAGGTAATGTAATTTATCTACATCCGATAAATCCGCTTGCGAGCCGATCATATTATGAAATGCGTTCTTGAACGATAACCAATTCTCATATTTACCGTCAAATGTTGGTAAAGGAGCCTCGGGTAATTTGAACCGCCTTTTCTTGACAGAAGTTACGGATGCTGCCAATTTAACAATGCCAATTTAAGATTGCGAATCAACCGTTTAACGGTCTTGTATCACGCATTTGAAGATTTTAATGATGAACTTCTAGTCTTAGATCCAAGTAATGGACATCAAGAGGAGCGAAAGTCGCTTCGAGCTTCCTCGCTTGTTGTACCTGCGCTCGCCTCTGAAATATTTGCTGTATTCAAAATATCCTCAATCTTACCAGCGAGGGAGTAGAACCGATCTTGAATGTTAGTGAACTCCTCTTGATGTCCATCACTTGGATCTAAGACTAGAAGTTCATCATTAAAATCTTCAAATGCGTGATACAAGACCGTTAAACGATTGATTCGCAATCTTAAATTGGCATTGTTAAAACTTCCTTTGTCGAGGAATGTTCGCCAGATTGGTTATCTGAGACTTTAAGGTGGTACGTTTTTGCGTAAGAAGTTTAATTCTATCGGACATGATTATGGTATTCGCGAGAAATAATCTCGATACAAATAAACTAGACTTACGTTTAAATAGCCGTCAAGTGTAGCTAATACTTAAATTCTGTATGTGAGCTACTACCTCACAGGAGGCACCAAAATGCTTATTTGATCAGCATAGATATTACTCGTATCTACGCCGTATTTTCGTCTTGCGCTTTATTTAATGTGTAATAAATACAGGAAACAGTTGAAAAGATCGTTTTAATACAGAATGTAAACGTTAAACATAAAAACGGAAACTAACAGTTAAGAAGAGAACGCATATACGCATACATACATGGATCAGTTACGCATTGGATTTGACTTCGCTTAAAAGCTGTTGCCGATGATTTCGCTTAGGGGCTGTTGCCGATGATTTCGCTTAGGGGCTGTTGCCCTGAATCGTGAGAGCGGTAAGCGACGACGCCTGGGGGACTATCGCCCTGAGTCGCTACCTTATTGTTCGGATGCGACAACGCCTTGAGGTGTAGACCTTGGGTCGCCTTGGCTTGACACACATTTTACTAAATGTTTACAATTGTGTCCTTTGTATAGAATTTAAATGTTTGTCTCGAAGGAAAGGCAAAATCTCGAGCGATCTTTCGTGACTACGTAACCGATCAATACAAACGAGGAATAATCGAAAATCGGCCGTGACAACGAAGGATCGAAAACGCCGGAGCCACATCTAGCGAGCGTTGAAACTCGTCCATAAGATACCGAATTATTTATTTGTACATATAATTAATTGATATACTTATAGGTGAATGTGTGTGTGTGCCTGAGCCATCCGACAATCTCTCTTATTCGCTTTATAATTATGTCGTGCACGACGCATATGTTAACTACATAACAAACCGTTTAGCAGGAAATCGCGTAAAAAATGGGGGTTTAGTTTGCCATAAAGCTGAACCCCCCCATATCAGAAAATGGTCCTATAGAGAAGACAAGTACACTATAATTTAGTGCTAATTAAGTGCTAAATAAGTGCTCTAAAATAACGATAAAATATTGACAGATTATAATATTTATTTAAATATATATACCACTATATATTGAACACAGTACCGTCGCAGTCAACACAAACACTTAAAAAATTTGCTGCATGAATATATTTGTTACTAAAAAATGATCGAAAACATATATTTCCCAAATCTGAGTTCATTGCTAACAGTAAAACAATTACGATAATTAACTTAGACCAGCCGTTGGCGCTGAGCACTAAGTTCCGTCATCTGATCGTCTACGAATTAGTTGGATGCATGATTATAATATTAAAATAATTCTCAGACATTGTACTTTAAAAGAATATCCGATTCGAATTTAGTGCTAGCTGCATAGTGTTGAAATTAATTAATTAATCAATGGAGCGCGCGCTTCGCTGATAAACTAATTAATTTCAACGCTATACAGTTAGCACTAAATTCGAATCGTGATATTTTCTTAACCCTTTGCGGCATGGCGGGATATAATCTATCCCACCTAGATTACCACCATTTATTCCGTTTTTAAGCCAGTTTTTAATCGATTTTTTCGGGTTTTTTTGTAATTTCAATATCGTAACATGTCAGAGAATCTAAAATTACACGCAATTGATGAATATTGTCACCGAATTTGTTGATATCAATAAACAAATGCTAAAAAATATCACTTTTTAAGCGAAAAATTCATTATTGGGAAAAGTATTTACCGAATTCATGTATAATATCATACATAGAGGTTTTCAGGGTCGCTGATCACGAATATGACCTCAGATTTTCAAATTTCAAAATGGCGGATCCAATATGGCGGAACGAATTTGTTAAAAGTTTTTTGATCAAGCTGAAATTTGTCACTCGGGGGTTTTCGGGGTCGCTGATTACGAATATGACCTCAAATTTTCAAAATTCAAAATAGCGGATTTAATATGGCGGACCGAATTCGTAAAAAGTTTTTTGATCAAGCTGAAATTTGTCACTTGGGGGTTTTTGGAGTCGCTGATCACGAATATGACCTCAGATTTTCAAAATTTAAAATGGCGGATCCAATATGGCGGACCGAATTCGTAAAAAGTATATTGGATCCGCCATTTTGAATTTTGAAAATCTGAGGTCATATTTGTGATCAGCGACCCCGAAAACTCCCGAGTAACAAATTTCAGCTGTTTTCCGTGTAAAGAAAAATGTATGCTTCAAAGGGTTAAAGTACAATGTCTCAGGATTATTTTGGCACCATAATCACGCGAGCACCTAATTCTTTGACGATGCAGTAACGAATTACAGAGCGCTGCGCGCGTGCTCCATGAGTTAATTAATTGATTTCAACCCTTTGCAGCTAGCACTAAATTCGAATCGCGATATTCTTTTAAAGTACAATGTCTGAGAATTATTTTAAGGTGGTTCGATGGCTACAACAAAATGCAGAGAATTTCATGAAATTTTAATATGTTGTTCTGCAATGCAAAATAGAATTATGTGAATTTTTTGGGAATTTTTCACCGTCCCGTTTTGAAAAAAATCTACCTCAAAAACCTAAAAAGTACAATTTTAGGAGTAGATTTATTTTAAAACGGGACGGTGAAAAATTTCCAAAAAATTCACATAATTCTATTTTGCATTCCAGAACAACATATTAAAATTGCATGAAACTGGCTGCATTTTTAACATAGGTTCTTATAGTTTTTATGGGAAATGACATATACTGCATACCTTTAGAATGAAATAAGTGCAAGAAAAAATGCAAATAATAAGGAAAAAAAATATGCACATGTAATTTAATAATTTACAAATAAATAAGCGAAAGAAAGGGGAAGGTTACCGCACATTTTGTAGAAAAATTAATTATTAAAGCATAAATTGCTTGATTTTTCGTCTGCTAGACTGCCACGTTCGTGAACGACGTGAACAGCAGCACGCACCATACGCGCGGCGACCAATCAGAGCAATCCCCTTCTCTCCCACTACTTCAAATGCTAGTGCGCTGTTGCCAGAACCCCCGCGTCCCACTACTCCCCCCGATGAAGCCATCGAACCATCGAACCTCCAAACCTCCTTAATACTATAATCATGCGTCCAACTAAGGGTTGATTTATAATAGCCGTAACCGTTGATTTAAGCCGTAATCTTTAAGAATTTGACCAATCACAGTCGAATGTGAGAAGAATATTCGACTGTGATTGGTCAATTTCTTAAAGATTGCGGCTTAAATCAACGGTTGCGGCTATTATAAACCAACCCTAATTCGTAGACGATCAGATGACGGAACTTAGTGCTCAGCGCCAACGGCTGGTCTAAGTTAAGGATGTATTGCAGGTACAATCTGAGATGTATAGGGCATAATTTTCAAAGCGGTGCCAAGTGGATAAAAATTTGTGAGAATGTTCTTTTAGTCTTCCTGATGTGCTACAAAAAAGTAGAAACAAATCCACTAAACGGTTGCTGAGATATAACGATTTTAATTCACTGATTTTAGTAAAAACAGTGAATTAAAATCGTTATATCTCAGCAACCGTTTAGTGGATTCGTTTCTACTTTTTTGTAGCACATCAGGAAGACTAAAAGAACATTCTCACAAATTTTTATCCACTTGGCACCGCTTTGAAAATTATGCCCTATACATCTCAGACTGTACCTGCAATACATCCTTAATTATCGTAATTGTTTTACTGTTAGCAATGAACTCAGATTTGGGAAATATATGTTTTCGATCATTTTTTAATAACAAATATATTCATGCAGCAAATTTTTTAAGTGTTTGTGTCGACTGCGACGGTACTGTGTTCAATATATAGTGTATTTAAATAATAAATATTATAATCTGTCAATATTTTATCGTTATTTTAGAGCACTTAATTAGCACTTAATTAGCACTTAATTAGCACTAAATTATAGTGTACTTGTCTTCTCTATAGGACCATTTTCTGATATGGGGGGGTTCAGCTTTATGGCAAGCTGAACCCCCCCATTTTTTACGCGATTTCCTGCTAAACGGTTCGAGCACCAAAATTCGGACTAGAGCACTTAATTAGCACCTAAATAGCACTAAATTTTTGACCTAGTAAAAACTTGATTTGCGCTGGTGGTGGGTCCAGCTTAATAGAGGTAGAGGCAGAGGCAAGAGGTAGAGGAAGAGATAGAGGTAAAGAAAGAGGCAGAGGCAGAGGCGGAGCTGGAGAAGAGAAAAAAATCTTGGGAATTAATATATATTATTATCCGAAATAACTTTAAATATAATACGTACTTCTTTTAATTTACTTTGAAATAAAATAACAATTAATATACATATCATATATTTTATTTATGCGTAGCTGTTCCTCTGACTCCTAAAAATCCTTTTCTTCCTTAATTAATAAAAATAGGATTGTACGTTAACAAATTTTAATTTTTATGTTAATAAATATTTTGTTTTATTCCGAGGAGTTCGGCGGAAGATGAAATCTCAAAAAAGATGGAGGAGAGCCTGCTGATGCTCACGGATGAGGACGAGGAGGGGCTGGAGGAAAGAAGCTGGAGATGGTAGGGTGAGGGTTAATGAAATGTTAATGTTAATGAAATGGCATGTAAAGGGTTGGGTACGTCCCTAAAAAACGCCATTTGTAAAGGGTTGTGTACGTCCCTACAAAACGCCCTTTGAACCCCTTGAGGGTAATAAAGTACGAATATAGAATAGAATATTTTGTTTTATTTACAATTATATATATATATATATATATAATTACATACATACATACATACATATATACATATATATTTATAAATATTTATAAATGTAACGTAGCGCATCTCGTCGATTTACCAACTCGAGATTCGGCACTCGGCGAGACACCGTACGCGATACCCGAAATGCGTGGCATCGTGGTGATTGTGGCAACGTCGGCGCGTGCCAAAGCAGCTACGTCATAGACGGAGAAACCGAGACAGTAAATCGTATGTCTGTCCTTCTCTCCTCGCTCGAAGCTTGCCGAGCGCCGGGCCGGCCGAGCGCGGCCGCAGCATATCCCCTCTAACTGGCTAGTTCGGACACGAACCATTAGCACGGACGCAAACCATGTGCGCGGTTACCGAGCGAAACGACGTAGTTGAGTTGCACTTTCTCAGGTGGCGCGTCGGAACACGCGACACACAAAAATTGACGAAAAATGCCGGGATGGCCTCTCTCAGGTTTCTCTCTGGTATTAGTAAGGCCCTGAGAAAAAAAGGATTCGACGTGGTCTATACGGTTCCTAAAAAACTCGATCGTATTATTAATAGAGGCAAGGATAGGCTGGAAAGCGTTAAACGCATGGAAATTGTGTACGAGATCGATTGTCTTAATTGCGACGCATGTTACATCGGACAGACCAAAAGAAATTTGGTGACTAGAATCAAAGAACATTGTGCTGATATTAAAAAGCATCCCAGCAATCATTCTGTGGTCAGCAAACACAAGACCTCTTGCAATCACGAATTTAAATGGACTAGTCCCAAAGTTTTACATAGCGAGAAACATTTTAAAAAGAGAGAGATAGCCGAAATGGTGTTTATTAAGAAAAACAATAACACTATTAATTTACAAAAGGACACCGATAACCTTCCTGTCATTTATGACAAAATAATAAACTTAATGTGAGCGCTTTCGGTTACCTCTGCCTTTGTTTCTCACTCAGTCGTCCGTCGTCACCTATTGTGAACGCACCACCGAATTTCACATTTGTTAATATGACTCGCATATCTTTTATCGCCTTTGACACACAAAACATGTAAGCGTTGCTAATTTTTTCCTGATTTTACTCTTTGTACGTCATTTTAGTTTGTTAATTTATTAATTATTTTCCTTTTTTTTATTTTAGTTCGTAGACTCATTGCTGCCACATTGTGTATAATGAAGTGTTTTGCAAGCGTTTTAATTTATTGTACGCACTTGAGAAGGACCGGAATCTCGGTCAAAACGCGTTGTGCTTGTTAAATAAATATTAGCCAGTCCGGTCGAAGCAAAGGAGTTTTATTGATTTCACTACTCACTGGCGAAGTAAAAGTATTTGATTGTTACGTCCTGTAGACTCTAAGATTTTCCTTTTTCATCCTTTTTCATCCTTTTTCATAACGACTTTCGTGGGAACATTTCGTAAGAAATTTTCTCAATGAAAATTATCTTTAGGATAAGAACCGGAACGATATTATCGATCGGCAAGGGGGTTACTTCGTCACATTCTTACAAATCGAAAGGCAAATTAAACAGGATCTATTTGTCGAAACTGTCCGCACCGGTCGATAATATGGTTAAGCCGCCATAAATCAAGGGGTTGTCACGAAAATTTCGTGATAACCTTTCCCACTTAGATAATAACCGACTCACGCGAGAGATCCGAGAATTATATCTATTGACATTGGTCCGGATCTAACATCTCAATTCGTGATATCCGTCTAACTTAACCCCCTAACGAGCGATAACAGACAAAAAAGTTCTGTGAGAAGAACAAACCGAATCACCAAAATCGAGACATTTTCTCACGACAAATCGTATATAAACCCTGACCGCGGGACACCCGTCAGTCAGTCTCGATTCCGAAGTACGAAGGATATTTGTATCCACGCGATCATTTTTAGTCTCGTGCCGTTTCAATTAAATTCTGTGCGGCTCAACAATTCTACCGAGACGAATCAAGCAGCTGTCAACCTACTACACCGTTATAATTAGAGACATCCCGAGATCTTCAGCGATAGTAAGTCCTATCCTTCCATATATATATAAATATCGGTCCCCCCCTTATTTTTTCTTCCTTATTTAATTCTCGTGTGCGGAGCCCTCTCGGGTACATACTCTTTCAAACCCTCCAGCTTCGTTTAAGTTCTTATTACTTTTGGTTTAGCCGAATTATCGGTGGAGTCAGAGTAATTTCTATTACTCTTGGATTAGCCGATTTCCGATTCGGATTCGGAGTAATTTCTCCTATTAGTTCCGATTTAGCCGATTTGTCGCTGGAGAGTCGGATTAATCTTTGCTACTGTTGGTAACGTCAACAGGCCCTCTCCCTTTAAATTAAAATCCTTCAGACCCGAGTCGGCTTTCCGTGATTAGTATACTATAATAATTAACTACCTTTCCCTAACCTATAGTGAATTCGACTGTTCTCACGGAAGACTCTGCCAAGTCCCTAAACGCCGCGAAACATTCCCGGAATCGTCGGAACAAACGAGCGCGAAGGGACCTTGATTTCCCTCAGGGAGTCAGTAACCCAGGAGAGCTCCGCGACTTCCCTCTCCACCGCCTCACCCAGGTTGTTCGACGGACCTCTGCTCGCCACAGACCAATCATCCTCTTGTTCGCCCAATTATTTTACCCACGTGGCCTCCTCCTGCGAATTTCCGCACTGTCTGTAGGGTGCCCCCTTTCCGTATGGTCCACGTCGTCCCCGATCCCTCCGTTTTGCTTCAACCTCCTGATTCCCCCTCCTCCTCCCGAAGTCCCTCCCCGACCTCCTCGACCGCCTCGACCCTCGATTTCGAGCAAGTGGTCGAGACCATCGATCTAGACTAAGTCCTTGTCTTAACACACATACACACACATCCAGTTCTACTATGTACTCATCTTACACTAATCTCTAGTTTACAATTACATCGTTTATATCAGTCAACATTTGTTTATGTCAAATAAATGTAAATATACTCATGTTAAGGTGGTTCGAAAGTAAACTAAAAGACTAGCCACATAAATAAAACTTTGGGAGGTTGTTCTTTAACATATAATAAACCATCTCTCAAAATTTGAGACCCTGTTGCCATGTAAATTATTGCAAACGAGCAATATAAAAAATCACTTTTTAACATAGCTCTTATGGGAGGTTATTGAATTTTTACCGGAAATGATATGATATCTTTTAAGAAAAACTAGAGATGTTAATAAAAAACTGATCACTGAAAGATGAAATCACAAGCTTTCCAGTGGTATATGAAAGGTTGTGTGTTGCCATGGATTTTTAAGAAATATTTGATCGAGAAAGTGATGACCATGTGCGTGTCACGGAAGTAAAGTGTCAATGGACACGCTAAGAGGTTAGATACGCCAGCGTCGCCAGCGGGGAGACGGCGAGTCGGCTGCTAGGATCAAGACAACATTAATCAATCGACTTTTTATAATTGTTATAAATTTATAAACTACTTATAAAAATTAATGAGAACATTACCAATATTAATAATTTTTATTTAGGTAAGATGTTTAGGAAAAATTATAATGTATTTTATCAAGTTTTATGTGAGTTGTATTATTGACTAACGATGTCACTTTAGAGCCACCTTAAAAAGATTTTCATTCATTCTTTAATTTAAGACCTCACCCATCGTAGGATCTCCCTCTCGAAATCGCGCGAGGTCCGATCCCGAGTTAAAGGGATTAAATTCCCTGACTCGAAAGAGGACCGCCGATCGCACCTGCTCACGGAAGGTGTCGTAGCGTCTCTACGGACGTTGACCCTTCCTGAGTCATGAAACTGCGTTCGGGGCTCGCGCCACGCGCCTTACAGCACGTACCTGCGAGCGATTTGTGAGTATCTAGTTGCGTCCTTCCCTACCCCGACCCCTCTGGCTAGCCTCTCCCTCGCTTCCCAGATTTTCTTGTCCTAATCTCGGGGTTGGACGTAACAGAATTATCGTAAGTTACTACAGAAGTAACGCTCGCGTAAACGTAGTAAAGGAGCGCCAATGCGCGTATAACGTGCTTTTAATGCGCGTACAATTGCATTAGCTTCAAAACTGTAGTGTTCTCGGGTGAAATGATTAGTGCCACGGCTAGGTTATGAGTTGCTTTATTCTGTATAACGGTATCTGCGTGTTGACCCTACGCCTGCCGTGCCCGGACTGCCGCGCGTTCCCCTGCATGCTACTGCCCTGCCCCCTCTCTAGCCTACCTACCGGTCTATATTCAATATGGCGATACGCAAGGGCGCGTTCTCACGCAACATCTTTCCCCTTTTTTTTGGAAATAATAATAATATTACATGTGTATATATATATATATATATATATATATATATATAATGCCTCACTACATACAATAGTCCTTAAAATAACTGGGTGGTTTCCTTTCCCTGGATGTCTTCCTTGAGATGCCTGATGATGTTGATGCTCCCTCAGCACCGTGGAGGTCGACTGGCTTTGAATTGTCTTTGTCTTGCTGTATGTTTTGTGTCGATTGTTCTGCATCCCCGGAGTGGCTCTCAGCCTCTTCTTCTAGGACTAGGTGGCGAGTCTTCCTTTAAGCTGGCACTTTGATCTAATGGGGCTGGGATGAGATGCCAGCGATTTCTTTTTAATGTACCACCATTACTAGTCTTAATCCAGTAAGATTTTGGGCTGTTCGCTTTACCCACTATCCTACCATATTTACGTACATCTACAATCCAAACTCTATCCTTCGGTTGCAATTGAGATAGTTTTTTTACGCGATGTCTTTTGTTATAGTCTCTTTCCTGCCTCCCTTTTCTCTTATTCTCTCGCGGTAATACATCTTTATGCTTTACAAATGATCCTAAGTTCTTTGATAATATGGGAAGCGAGGAACGGATTTTCCTCGAGAACATCAATTCCGCAGGAGAATATCCGTTCTCTAACGGAGTTGATCTGTACGCTAGTAATCCTAAGCTTACATTATCACATTTCTTTAATATGTTTTTCGCAATTTTCACCGCTGCTTCTGCTGCGCCATTGCTCTGAGAATATTTCGGTGAACTTGTATGTACGAAGTCATATTTACGCGCAAACTCTTTAAACTTGGTAGCGAATTGAGTTCCACAGTCGCTCCTAACAATTTCGGGTATTCCGAATCTTGCAAATACTTCCTTGCATTTTTCTATGATCTCTGATTCCGTTAATGTTCTCAAGCTAGAGATTTCTAAGTATCTTGAGTAATAATCGAATATAACTAAACACCATGTATTACATTTAAAAAATCTATTCCTATTTTTTGCCAAGGTCGACTGGGAAACTCTTCCTTTCTAAACGGTTCTTTAATGTTAGATCTCTCCTCTATGCACTTCGGACAGTTTTCTACTAGGTTTTTTAATTGTGTGCTTATACCTAGCCACCACACTGATTGTTTAGCTCGTTCTCTACATTTGTTAATGCCGAAGTGCCCTTTGTGTATCTTAGAGAGTATTTCTGTTTGTAGTGTAAGAGGAATAACTATTCTGGAATTGTATAACAAGAGATGATCTACGTAAGAAATATTTTCTTTTAGTTGATAATAAGGCCAAATTCCATGGTTTTCGTAGGCCAAGATTTTAGACAGTACTCTATGAGTGTTTTACAAATGTAATCCGTTCCTTGTTCTTCGCGTATCCTATCCAGAAGATTATTTGTTGCAGGCAAATTAGTGATTGTTAATCTTATATATTGATTTATTTCTTCTTGTAGATCTTTCTTGTTCTTAGTAATGTCATCTACCGGACTTCTGGACAAACAGTCCGCTAATACTAATTGTTTTCCCGGTACAAAAATGACCTTATAATTGTATCGCATAAGCCTCAATCTTAATCGCTGAAGGCGCGGAGTGAGTTCATCTAGTGGTTTACTCTGTAAAATCTGAAGTAACGGTCTATGATCCGTTTCAAGAGTAACGTCTATACCTATAATATACTCTTTATAATGATCTGCTGCAAAAACTAATGCCAAGGCCTCCTTTTCAATTTGACTATATTTCTGTTCAGTCGGTGTTAATGTACGAGAAGCATAAGCTACTATCTCCCTCTTACCAGTTTCATCTTCTTGGATAAGTGCGCTCCCTAACCCATAACTAGAAGCATCTGCCTGAATAATAATATTCTTATTAAAATCGAAATGGGCTAATACAGGGGCTTGTAACAAAAGCTCTTTTATTTTTTTAAAGGCTGATTGTTGTGGTTGAAGCCACACGAAATGAACATTATCTTTTAGCAAATTATTTAAGGGTTCCAATATAGAAGATTTGTTTGGTACAAATTTGCTTACGTAATTAACCATGCCTAGGAAGCGTAATAAGGAAGTTCTATCTGTGGGTGCTGGAATTTTTGAAATAGCCGATATACGCTCTGGTAATATTTTAATTCCTTCCTCGGAAATCAAGTGACCCAAAAACTCTATTCTATTAACCCTAAATATACACTTTTCTTTGTTTAAGGTTATCTCTTCTTCCTTTAATCTGTCAAGGACTTGTTTTAATATTCTGTCATGCTCTTCTATCGTTTTTGCATGATTAAGTACATCATCTATACGAACAATTATGTTTCGAATGCCTTTTAATTTATCTTCAAATTCTTGAGAAAAATAGTCTGTTGCACAATTGATGCCAAAAGGTAATTTAGTGCTCATGTACCTACCAAAAGGTGTGATGAAAGTGGTAAGAAGTTGACTGCTCTTATGAAGAGGAATTTGATGAAAACCCGCTTTGGCATCTAACTTTGTAAATATTTTAGAGTCTTTTAAATCAGCTATAGCTGTATCAACTTTGAGGATTGGAAAATTGGCTCTTTTAACCCATTTATTCAAATTAGTATAATCACAACATAGGCGAATTTCGTCCGTATTCTTTTTAGGCACTACGACAATAGGACTACACCAGTCCGTAGGAAAGTCTACTGGTACTATTATGCCTGATTCGACAAGAGTTTATCTAGCTCTTTCTTTAGTTTTGGCAATAATGGAATGGCTACAGTTCGTGGAACCGACTGAAAAAAAGGTACTGCTCCTTCTTTCAAGTAAATTTTTAATTCTTTTTTGAATTGGCCTATGCTTTCAAATAGACTTGAATAGTCTGAATGAATGTCGAATGGAATTTTATTTTCTAATTTTGCCATGTTAATCTTACTCACCAATCTGAATATCTTAATCTCGAGTTTGCCTAATAAATTCTGTTTCAATCCTTGTATGATGTAGACCTTGGCTCTAGTTTTGCAACCTTTGCTCCAAAGCGTCACATCGAGATATCCTATTACTGGCAGGTTTTTGCCATCTGGTCCTAAAATGCTTTTAGACGATTTAATAATTTGATTACGAGAATGTTTCGGTATACAATTGTTTGAGATACAAGATACGTCTGCGCCAGTATCGATAACAAAGTCTACTCTTATATCTAATTCTTGGATAGTAATCTTTACAGAAAAGTCATCGTTTACCGAGTCACCGCACACTTTACCCAGGAAGGCTGGCTCTTCGGCGTTTTCTCCCTCGATACAATGTATCTTCTTGGAGCGACACCTCTTCTCCCAATGGCTTATTTTATCGCAATTTCTGCATCTGGAATTCAACGCTGGGCATTTCTTGATATCTGCGTGTCTCGCTAAGCCGCAACGGGTGCACTTCGGTTGTTCTTCCTGGCTTAAAGCAGATTTGCCGTTCCGAAAACGTTGATTCTGGGAAGTCCTCTTCTTCTGAGTGATCTTATTTATTTCTTTGACGCCTGTGGCCTCTTGCCTGATTACCTTGCTCTCTTTGGCCTGGATTTCCGCTTGGCGTACCATCTCTATCGCCTTTTCCACCGTCAAATTGGAGGTTAGCTGCAGACGCTCGGACGTGCGAGTATCTCGAATCCCGATTACGATGCGGTCTCGTATCAATTCTTCCTTTAATGTGCCGTACTCACATGTTTCTGCTAGTGTGCAGGGCTGTTATAAACAGATCCACTGGTTCATCCGCATGTTGTGAACGCGAGTTAAACTTGTATCTCTCGAACACGGTGTTTCTCTTAGGGGAGAAATATGTATCAAATTTTTGTTTGACGGCATTGAAGGTCGTTCCAGCAGAAATTGACGGCATGATCTGAGTCAATATTTCTTCCGTCTTTTCGCCCATAGTGTAACACAAGAGGTCGATCTTTTCCTTGTCCGGTCGGTTCGTCATGTTTGCCACCGAGATGTATCATCGCAGGAAACGTTTGATCCAAATGTCCCATAACTCGGGTTTTTGGAAATCAAATTGATCCGGTACCTTTATTCCGTATAACGGTTTCTCTTCTACGGTCGCCATCTTCTTCGTAGCGCCTTGTCCCGCCGATATTATTTTCGATGATGATTTCTGATGAGTCTTACTATACAGGATTTCTCGGATCCCACTTCTGACACCATGTAGTGTTCTCGGGTGAAATGATTAGTGCCACGGCTAGGTTATGAGTTGCTTTATTCTGTATAACGGTATCTGCGTGTTGACCCTACGCTTGCCGTGCCCAGACTGCCGCGCGTTCCCTCGCATGCTACTGCCCTGCCCCCTCTCTAGCCTACCTACCGGCCTATATTCAATATGGCGATACGCAAGGGCGCGTTCTCACGCAACAAAAACTACATTAATTGTGTGTTCAAAATCCGCGCATTTAAATGCGTAATTAATGTAAATTGAGCATTTGATTTATAAATAACAGGTTTTATATTATATTTACATAAATAAGTAGCATCTTACTCATTATGAAACATTTTATTTAAGTTTTTAAATTTTATATAAATTGAATTTTAAATAAATAGTTCCAATAAATAACTTTGTTCTTATTTCTGCGTTTAAGGGGATGCTGGAGTCGCAGCCGAACTCGATCAGCGTCGATAAAGAAGTGCTCACCGATTCTTACACATACATACAGAGCGCAAGCAAACTCGATCAGCGTCGATAAAGAAGTGCTCACCGATTCTTACACATACCTACAGAGCGCCTGCTCTAGGGCTACCCATTATACTGATCCGTATGTTTTTGGCTGAATTCGGGGAGACGCGTAACATGTGCATATGAAATTTTCTAACATACTTTTCTCTTATACTAAAGCTCGCAGCTCATTTCTGCAAGCACAGGATTCTTCTTTATTGTATTTCCGTGACGGCTGCAAGGTTTTTGTATTTTTATCTGCAGCAAATTGTTGTCATGAGTTGACCGCAGAATCGAAAATAAAAATGTAATTTTCTAATTTTTTTTCGTTTTTCATACGCAATTGGTGCCTGCCGTCTTCGTTATCGTCCGTACTTTAATTCTGGACAAAAAATTTTTAATTCGGTGAAATCAATCAAAAGATTTGTGTGTTTGAAAATTTCGTGGTAAAACAGACCTGTCTCCAGCATCCCCTTAAGGTAGTTCGATGATGAACGACTTTTGCCAAAAGTGATAGGTTTTATTTTTTATATCGAAAAAAGGAACTCTCCTGAATTAAGCCCAGATAATTCACCGTCGCGTTCTCAAGATATTTAATTTTATTATAGGATATTTATTAGGTGATTTTAATGATTTTAACATTGGTCTAAGAGGAAAAGAGGTTAGTTTCCTATGAATAACACGAGTTTGCGAAAAATCTTTTGCCAAAAATGTCTGAACAATATATATCGATGGAAAGAGGACACTGTGAGGAAGCTTATAATTGAAGGTGAACACGATCCACCGTACAGTTTTTTTTAGTTAATAATTAAAGTTGAAAACTAGTCAAGCGACGCGTTAACACACACTTTATTTAATCTATTTCAGGCAAAATATTGTTCTACAACGTAAAAATTATTTACAAAATAATCTTTTTACGTCGTTACAAAGATTTGCGATGCGTTATTCTATTTTTTTATAATTATAAAAATAAAAAAATTATAAACATTGTTTTGACTTCGGCCTTTCATCATCGAACTACCTTAAAGCATCAATGTGTAAATGCATGTGTAGACTCTTAGATCCCCTATAGAGTAAGCAAGTTGGTGGAGCTTCGGTTGTCCATAGTGAACTCTACACAGATAAAAGAACATTCTTATTTAGAGAATATCTTTATCTTTGACATGTACGCTATATAATCTCATTTCAAGATTTACATGTCCAAAATAAAGATATTCTCTAAATAAGAATGTTCTTTTCTTTTGTGATAGCTGTAGTGGAATATGCTTACAGTAACGCTTAGAATAATTAAATTATTGGTTTAATAATCCAGATATTGGGTCTAATAATAATACAATTGAATAAACTACTTATGTTTTTGTGGCATCCCAACTTTAATTGAAGCAACAGCTTTTTTTTCTCAGTGTAGGTTGCACTCAACGTCTATTTCTTTCTCTGTCTGGACACAGTGGACACTGAGCAATTTATCCCTTTTTTCTTCGTGTCCGGTCTCTAAACATTGTAGTGAGCATTCCAATATAGTACAGAGTTCACTAGTTGTCCAATTGGGCTTCTCGATCAATGAGCGTAGGTGTACTTTTTGGTATGCGCTGTCATAATATACATTAAATGCGCATATAATGCGGGACATAAAGTTGCGAAACAAACATACCCAAAGAGCGCCAATGCGTCTATCATGCGATTTTTAATGTACATTAAACTGTGCATTAAATGCGGGTATTTGTCCCGCATTATATGTGCATTTAATGCATATTATGAAAGCGCATATAAAAAAATGCACCTATACGCTCGAATCATTGATCGAGGAGAGCCCAATCGGACAACTAGTGAACTCGATCTGTACTATATTAGAATTTTTCTTCGTGCTCAGGTTTTAAGCATTGCTGTGATATTCCAGTATAGCTATCACAGAAGAAAAGAACATTCTTATTTAGAGAATATCTTTATTTTTGACATAATAAATGTCATTTATTTAAAATTCAATTTATATAAAATTTAAAAACTTAAAATGTTTTATAATGAATCAGAAGCTATTTATTTCAATATTTTATAAAACCTGTCATTCATAAAACAACCTGGCTTCGAAGCGCGATCTAGCTCGCGGCTGGTCTAGGTTCGAAGGAGGCGCGGAGAAGCAGACGGGTGGAGAGGTTAGCAGAATGAAGGAGTGTCTCGGTTAACAGAAAATGACAAAGTTTATTCTCTAACAATACATTCGCGATATTTACAACGGGCTAACATTAACAAAACATAACAACACGTTTATACATTCGCGACATTTACAACGGGCCAATATACATGTACTGACTTAGCTGGATTTGCTAGCTAATGTTCGCGCGGTTTACGACGGTTGATGAGACAATGCACTGGCTTGGTCGCGGGCGGCGCGAGGTAACACGCGGTATGTGCGGGGCGGAGCCGGTATTTTCGGTGGTCTCGCGGACCGAATCGCGTGACAATAGGTATCGGTATAGGCGGAGCCGGTTTCCCGGGCGGCGCGGTTCGGAGCGCGGAAAAATGGCGCGGAGCGATGTGGATCGCGAGGCGCGGATGAGATCACTGTAATTCGGCGCGGTGGGTGGCGTGGTCAAGGAACTCTCGGTGGAGGTAGAGAAACGCTCTACCATTGGTCGAGTATCGTGGATGGAATGGCCGAAGCGGGTCGTCGGCCGAGACACACTCGACGAAGACAGAGAATGCCGGAGGCGCTCTACCTTCTTGTCCGGACAGGCTTCGGATGATTTGGATATAACGGAGAAAAGCTAGTCGTTAGTCGAGACACACTCGGCGAAGACAGAGAATGCCGGAGGCGCTCTACCTTCTTGTCCGGACAGGCTTCGGGTGGTTTGGATAACTGAGAAAAGCTGGTTGTTAGCCGAGACACACTTCGCGAAGACAGAGAATGCCGGAGGCGCTCTACCTTACGTTCTGACTGGCTTGGTGTAGAAATTCGGGATCGGTGCTGTCGGTAAGACGTGTGATCGGGAATCGCGAATTGTGTTTTTTTTTGTGATCCTTTTATAAACAGGCTGCAGTGCCTAGGTTCAACCTTTTACCTGCATAAAACATGAAAAATTAGTGATTGTACATAAAAATAACAGTTATGGAAAAGCCGTTTTATTTCCGAGTAAAATAGTTGGGGAAAAATTTGCAAAAAACCCATAATACGTGCGTAAACTAATTATAATTATAAAGGAAATGGGAAGGAAGGAGGGTAAGGGAAATGCGTGTTTCTACACAGAATCTAGAAAATGTTTTGGCAATCTACATCTGACGGCCATGGGAATCTCCTCCGTTTTATAATTTCCAGTGTTGCTTATAAGCGGATTTTTATGATCAAGATCATAAACTTTGAGAATCATGTTATGTATGACTTGTTTATGTATTCCATTTGTACTTGTATATGTAAGTCTGTAGTGCGCACTCTTGGAAGGTTGAGAATAATGCGAAGGAATTTGTTTTGCATAATTTGCACGCGCTTGATGTGAGATTCATGTGCCGCTGCCCAGACCTGAGCTGCGTAAAGTAAAACCGTTCTGGCACGAGCCTTGTA
This sequence comes from Temnothorax ravouxi, assembly GCA_030770255.1. Classification (NCBI taxonomy): domain Eukaryota; kingdom Metazoa; phylum Arthropoda; class Insecta; order Hymenoptera; family Formicidae; genus Temnothorax; species Temnothorax ravouxi. The sequence goes on from JASTWP010001111.1 coordinate 25,919, forward strand.
TAATAGGATTTTGTAGTCTAATTTAAGATCACTCTTGTTACTTATAAGAGGGTATAGTTTTCTAAGAGCTCCACGGGATTTATTGATTCTATCATCGATAGCAGGTTTCCATTTAAGGCTATTGTCGATGTATACCCCAAGGTATTTGACTTTGTTAGCCCAAGGAACTCTAAAATTTGACACAATTATACTTGGTGGTTTTGGAAATTGTTTGCGCGTGATGATAATTGCTTCGGTTTTGTCACGTTATCTTCCAATCTCTAAAGAATTGCACGATGGCATCAACATGTTTTTGCAGTCTATACACAAGCAATGCCGGACTCCAAGAGGATGTATATACGGCAGTGTCGTCAGCATAGACCGCAAGTTCAGTTTTAAAGTCCCTTGGAATATCATTGATAAAGATGTTAAAAAGAAATGGCCCGAGTATTGAACCCTGAGGAACTCCAGATATAGCCTCATAGGTGGATGAGGATTCGCCCTCGAAATTAACAAAGAACTTACGATCTTTTAAATATGAGCGCAATAGTTTGATCGTATGCTTTGGCATACCTAGTGAATTTAACTTATACAGTAGCGCCCCGTGCCAGACCGAATCAAAGGCCTTTTGCAAGTCTAAAAGTACCATTGCCGAGCTGCGTTTTTTATTTATCTCCATTGCAAAGGATTCTGTGACTCTCAGCAACTATTGTATAATAGAATGACGTGATCTAAAGCCAAACTGTTCATTAATTATGATATTATTGTCTGTCAAAAAAGCATCAATCTGCGTAAGAATTACTCTCTCAAAGATTTTACTTAAGGAGCTTAGAAGACTTATAGGTCTATAATTCGCAGGTGAAGATTGTGACTTGCCCGGTTTTGGAAAAGCAAGTACTTTGGCCGATTTCCAACATGATGGAAAATAGTATAACCGATATGCATTTAGAATTATGTAGTAAATCTGAATCACGACTTTGTACGACGAGTTTTTGAGCACTGTCGTAGTTATTTTATCTGAGCCAGGGGCCTTATTATTCGGAAAGGATTTGATAATGTCAAAGATAATTTGAGGAGTGATAAATTTTAATTCGCATTGCGGAGTCGCTTTGTCTAATATTTCAATAAATTCATCTACCACGTTCGAGTGCGGCGACACAAGGCTATCCGCTTCCTGGTAAATTTTTTGAAAATTTTGTGCCAATAACTCAGCCTTATCTTTAGGATTATAGGCAAAAGTATCATTGTCAACTTCAAACGGCGGAGCCGGAGTTTTGTTTCTCTGTAATGACCTCCAAAGGCCCCACAAGCTGTTATCATTAATCTTGACTTTCTTGAGTCGCTCAGACCACTTTTTGTTCTTTGCTTCTCTTAACTTATTTTGAATAAGGTCGTTAAGCAGGTTTCGATAAAATTTATGTCTGTCAGAACCAGAATGCTGAAACTTTCTTCGAAAATAATTTCTTAGTTTGATAAAATAATTAATTTCAAAGGCGTCAGCCGGATCTGACGTTAAATGTCTTAAATTAAAGTCAAGTATCTTAGTGGCCTTCTTTGAGGCCCCACAGAGAAACTGCTGTAAGTCAGAAATGCAAGAATCTATCAGTTCTCGCGTGTGTAAGCCTTGTCTGATTTTCCACCCGTCCGTGATAGATCTAAAGGCCCCCCAATATTAACCTTATGCGACTGATTAGTCCTTTTGCTAATCTGCGATTTATCAACATTTAAAATTATCGGGAGATGATTTGAGGATAGCTCATTAGCCGTTAGGCACGTGTAGTCGTGATTCAGATTCTTTGCCAGGAAAAGATCTATGTTGGAAGGGCGTTTGCGCGGCGCTTTATGCGAAAATGTCGAACTGTGTAAAATGCTCAAGTTATTTGTATTTGTGTAATGGAGCAGCCTGATGCCTCTGCTATCATTGCTAAAATTATTCCAATTACGATGTTTGGTGTTAAAGTCACCGCCGATTAAAATTTTATCATGTGCAGTATTTTTTGAAAATCACGTCATACTTATCAAAATCAAAACTAGAACTAGGAGAAATGTAAGTGACGCCAAGAGTCAAGTTCAAGCCCGAAATCAGTTTAATTAGCAGAATCTCACATCCGTCGATATCCGGAATAGGAAGGGTATGGTAGCGCAAGGCCTTGCTAATAATAATTGCAAGGCCTCCCGCCCTGACTCGCGGTGCATCAGCGCGTATTATATCGTAGCCAGCAAAGTGCAATTTAGTATTAGGATGGAGCCACGTTTCAGTTATTAGAGCAATATCTATATTGTTTGCATGAGCACATAAAATGATTCAAGTCCAGATCTTTGTTGTTTATGCTAGTGGCATTCCACAAGCAAATCCGCAATGGAGAGTTGGAGGGAGCCATTTTTATTTTATAAGCTCAGCTGCCTCAACGAACGCTTGTAATCTACTAAGACCGTCCGTACAGTTTTCAAGTTTTTTGTTTAACTATCTGAGAGCATTAAACATTGAATTTATGTTTACTAATTGACTTAGTTTTTTGATTTCGAATATTAGACTGTTAAAGTCTGTTAGGCCACCAGAGAGAGCAAAGTCGTTTATGTTTTTATTTTGTTCGTTGTGTTTTAAAGCTTCTGCGTATGTTTTCGGAGGCGAGTAGATTCGTTTGCTCGTTGAGGCAGTCGAGCTATCAGTAGAATAGCCATGACCGTCAGAATTTACATTTGATTTGTAACGCGCGGTATGAGACTCGTTAGTACTTGCAAGAAGTTTCTTATTAAGCTCAAGCAGCTCAAGACCCGGGGAGCGTGCAGCTATCGTTCTTTTTTCTAAGAATCTCAAGTATGTAGGCATTTTGTGTAACTCGCGGGATGTTCTCCCAAGCAATTGCAGCATTTTGCTGGGGTATTTACGTCTTTTAAACACTCAGATGTAGGATGATTTTCCGCGCATTTGACACATCTATGCTTTTTAAAGCAGTTGGTTGACGTGTGCCCGAACGCTTGGCATCGATAGCACTGCAGAACAGTTTTTCTATTTATAAATTTATCCCAATAAATTCTTGAGTGGAATAGATAGCGGATCTTCTTTAGTTGCGTGAGAGAAAACTTAGCGCTCAAGTTTATCTTGTACGTAGCATATAAGCTATTTTCATCATTAATTTGAGAACACGTATTTATTTTAATACCAAGCTTCTCCAATTCGTTCGAGATTTTTAGGCTTGGTATATTCGGTAAACCTTTTAATGTGACTGTTAACGACTTGTCCTCAGGTAAGGAGTAAGTGTGAAATGCGTACTGTTGTTCAATCGCGAATTTTTTGAAGCCAGTGTAATCTTCTAAATTAAAGAATTGTATCTTGATTTGGTTTCCAAGAAACTTGAGGTAAAAATTCTCTCCCACGCTTTGTTTGAGTAGATCAGAAAATTCCGCATAGTTTATTATTTTGGAAGTAAGATAAATCGGTGGCGGTTTTCTGCCCGGGTTATGGCTGTCTGCATTTGCTATCGTTGCCGCGTCGCGATTAAATAAATTGACATTATTACTCACATGTTTTTTAGTGTTCTTTTTACTAATTTTAGGCTGAACGATTTCCTGCTCATCTTTCTCACGAATACTATCCGAGTCTGCTAGGCATTAAAAGCGGTTAAAAGTGTTGAATTTACCTTGTGTATCTGTGTCTATGCGGGGAAGTTTATCAGAGCCGGTTTTATCCAGCTCAACGTCAGCTTGTCTCTTAAGCGTATGCTTCGTCGTTGTAGTCCTACTCTCCGAATTGGAGGGGTGTCCGGACGCTGCCTTCTCAGGGGACACTGTGCCTCCCCGATTCTCGTCCTTTCTGCAGCCGCCTCGGATTCAGTCCTCACCGGTACCACTCGCACACAACTCAGAGCAAGTGCCAACTACCAAGCGAAACTGAGAGCGATCCACCGCGGCTCGCGAATTGTGCCAGCGACGCCGGGCTTATATACGCGTCGCGGCGGCGTGGCGGCGTGGTGGGGGTAGCGATGGCAATCGCGAGCGCCGGGGCGGTGCGACGGAGCGATCGGGGATTACGGCGCCCCGACGCCGCGATCGCGCTCGACGGTCTTCGGCCGCCTTCGGCACCGCTCGGCGCGTCGAGGCGGTAAGTCCGTTCGCGGACTTCCACGCTGCATGCTAAGGTTTAAAAAATGGGCACACCGTGCCCGGTCTTCACCCCGCGGGTGGTCGGCTGGGTGGCTTCGGCGAGATGTGCCTGAACGATGCATATTTGGGGGTGCATCGTTACAAAATGAATGCTCAATTTGCATTGATTATGCATTTGAATGTGCGCATTTTGAACACACAATTAATGTGGGTTTTGAAGCCAATGCATATTGTACGCGCATTAAAAGCACGCGTTATACGCGCATTGGCGCTCCTTGGATATATTCACTGAGAAAAAAATTTCGTTGAAACAAAAAAATTTTACTTGTTTCAAGAAAATTATTTCTTTGAGGGGTCCTAAGAACATATTTACTAGATTCTAGCAACAATAATTAGTTGACTGAAGTATTTATTTTCAAGAATCAAAGAAATATTTACTTCTATCAATGCAAATATTTACTGCAATCAACTAAATATTTATTTAAATGCGTGGAATGGGCGCAGGCTACGAAAGAAATATTTCGTTGATTATAAGAAATATTTGCTTTAAGCGAGGAAATATTTACTTCTATCAATGCAAATATTTACTGCAATCAACTAAATATTTATTTAAATGCGTGGAATGGGCGCAGGCTACGAAAGAAATATTTCGTTGATTATAAGAAATATTTGCTTTAAGCGAGGAAATATTTACTTCTATCAATGCAAATATTTACTGCAATCAACTAAATATTTATTTAAACGCGTGGAATGGGCGCAGGCTACGAAAGAAATATTTTGTAGATTGAAGGAAATATTTGCTTTAAGCGAAGAAATATTTACTTCTATCAATGCAAATATTTACTGCAATCAACTAAATATTTATTTAAACGCGTGGAATGGGCGCAGGCTACGAAAGAAATATTTCGTAGATTGAAGGAAATATTTGCTTTAAGCGAAGAAATATTTACTTCTATCAATGCAAATATTTACTGCAATCAACTAAATATTTATTTAAACGCGTGGAATGGGCGCAGGCTACGAAAGAAATATTTCGTAGATTGAAGGAAATATTTGCTTTAAGCGAGGAAATATTTACTTCTATCAATGCAAATATTTACTGCAATCAACTAAATATTTATTTAAATACGTGGAATGGGCGCCGGCTACGAAAGAAATATTTCGTAGATTATAAGAAATATTTGCTTTAAGCGAGGAAATATTTACTTCTATCAATGCAAATATTTACTGCAATCAACTAAATATTTATTTAAATACGTGGAATGGGCGCCGGCTACGAAAGAAATATTTCGTAGATTATAAGAAATATTTGCTTTAAGCGAGGAAATATTTACTTCTATCAATGCAAATATTTACTGCAATCAACTAAATATTTATTTAAATACGTGGAATGGGCGCCGGCTACGAAAGAAATATTTCGTAGATTGAAGGAATTTGCTTTAAGTAAGAAAATATTTACTACAATCAACTAAATATTTATTTTGATGTGTTGATTGAGTTTCGGCTATGAAATAAATATTCAAGTTTTGCATTTCTTAAATCAAATAAATATTAACCTAAAGAAATAAATATTTACTTGAAAATACAAAATCATTTCGATGTATGAATTACAATTCAGTGAATTGTTACTTACTTACAGTTAATATTTTGTTGATTCAAGACAATCAGATCTTGCCTCAAGATCTGCATTTCTTAAATAAAAAAAATATTAACCTAAAGAAAAAAAATATTTACTTGAAAATACAAAACTATTTTTGATTTAATTTTTAAATAGTTTTTATTTTTTTTTTAATATTTTCATAGTGTAATCTGTATTTATTGTTTAGTATACATATTCTATTTAAATTACAATTAATTAAAATTACGCATTTATTTAACATTTATAAGAACGCATCGACGGGATTTGAACCTACGATGTTCGGGGTCGCAACCTAACACGCTAACGCTGAGCTAATCGTACGCTTGTGGTATCTATCATTATAACAACATATATATTTCTACTCTTTATCAGAAGTTTTTTTGTTTCAAGTAAATTTTTACTGCCGCCAGAAACAAGAGTGCCGTTACTGCAAATTGTTACTTTTGTCGTAATATTTATGTAAAGTTCAGAAGATTTTCTATCAAATCATATTTATATTTTCCATAAATTTCCAATAAATTTTTTATAAAATCTATATACTTTATTTCCAAAATTTTCCAAATAAATATTCTATTGAACGAAAGAAATACATTTGCAATAAGAAATATAATATTCTTAAATGAATAAAAATGCTAGCAAAGAAATATTTTGTTGAATGTCAGAAATAATTTATTTGCAGTAAGAACTTGAATGCGTAAATACGCACAATTAAATATTTAGTTGAACGAAAGAAATAATTTCTTTGCGATAAGAACTTGAATGCATAAATACGCACAATTAAATATTTTGTTGAACGAAAGAAATAATTTATTTGCGATAAGAAACTTATAATGTTCTTAATAAATAAAAATATTTCCAACTAAATATTCTATTGAACGAAAGAAATACTATATTTGCAATAAGAATTATAATATTCTTAAATGAATAAAAATGCTTACAAAGAAATATTTTGTTGAATGTCAGAAATAATTTATTTGCAATAAGTACTTGAATGCATAAATACGCGCAATTAAATATTTTGTTGAACGAAAGAAATACTGTATTTCCAGTAAGAAACCTAATGCATTTGAGTTAATAAAAGTGTTGTGCTATCAAATAAACTTCTAGTTGAACGAAAAAAAATATTTTTTTAATAAGAAATAACTTAATATTTCTAAGTAAATTAAAATACTTTCAAATAAATACTTTGTTGAATAAAAGAAACGCAATATAATAAGTAGTTTGTATGCCGTTTATACCGTTATTCTGATTTCTATTGCTCTTATTTCATAGTCAGATTTTATATTTAAGATCGTTTTAAGTTTACAGATATTACATGCGGCCCATTAAGAACATTATAAGTTTCTTATCGCAAATAAATTATTTCTTTCGTTCAACAAAATATTTAATTGTGCGTATTTACGTATTCAAGTTCTTATTGCAAATAAATTATTTCTGACATTCAACAAAATATTTCTTTGTAAGCATTTTTATTCATTTAAGAATATTATAATTCTTATTGCAAATATAGTATTTCTTTCGTTCAATAGAATATTTATTTGAAAATATTTTTATTTATTAAGAACATTATAAGTTTCTTATCGCAAATAAATTATTTCTTTCGTTCAACAAAATATTTAATTGTGCGTATTTACGTATTCAAGTTCTTATTGCAAATAAATTATTTCTGACATTCAACAAAATATTTCTTTGTAAGCATTTTTATTCATTTAAAAATTGTTAGGGATATCGCAAATTCTCGTACTCAAAGTCGATGTCCCTATCGATATATCGGGGCGCCATCAAGCGTTACCGACTGCGTCGTCGGGTTTACTATCTACCATTTATTGTGATCCATGTTCAATAGTCTGTCCGTTCTGTTTGGTTATCTCTCTACTATCGATCATCGCGAACGCGGAGGCAAATTACTTTGTATCGAATCGTTTCGTTCATTCATTTTATGTTAAACGTATTCTTCCAATAAACACAAGAGATACATTCGGCTTTACATCCGTCTCGTTTTCTCGGTCGTTACCTATCCCTGCATAGCTCGAACAGGTTATGGGCCCAGAGCCGCAACGACAAAGTGAAGAAATACTTTTTCATATCTAAATTCGCTGAATCCACGCGAGAGTTTCTTTGTTCTTTCCGGGAGTGATACGTCGTGAACGCGATATATCGACCGTGACGCGTCATAAGTAAATCATCGTCGTTAAAGTGCGTTCCGCGAATAAATCGACGATGGCACAGACAAATACAATTAACTCTACGCGATTAGAAACGCTAACCAAGGACAATTATGATACTTGGGTGATACAAGTGGAAGCATTACTCGTTAAGAACGATAACTGGGGCTACGTGAGTGGCGAGAGGCCATGCCCGAAATCTCGTGGCGATGCCGACGACGCAGCAACTCGAGCAGCCATCGCAGCGTGGGAGAACGAGGATCGCAAGGCAAAATCTGACTTAATCCTAGCTATAAATCCCTCTGAGTTGAAGCAGGTACGTGGTTGTAAAACGTCCAAAGATGTGTGGGATAAATTAAAATCCATATACGACTCGAAAGGTCCCGCGCGCAAAGCAACGTTACTCAAACGCCTTATTCAAACAAAAATGTCGGAAGGCGGGGACGTTAAGACACACATCGCTCAATTTTTCGATGCCGTCGATAAGCTAGAATCCATGGATGTTCAGATCAACGGAGATCTTCTCTCGATCATGCTTCTCTATAGCCTACCTAGCAGTTTCGAGAACTTTAGATGCGCGATAGAATCTCGCGACGCGCTGCCAAACGCTGAGCAATTAAAAATAAAAATCGTAGAGGAATACGAAGCGCGAAATCAAGTCACCGTCAACGAATCAGGCGCGATGCTCGCTCACGGCAGGCGCAACCCGAATTCGAAATCCGGCAAGAATAACGCATCGACGTCACATAACGATAAGAACGCGAAAGCACCTTTTCGTCCTAAATACAAATGCTCTTTCTGTAAGATTACCGGCCACAAATATGCTGACTGCCGTAAAAGGAAGACGCAAGAAGCCGAAAAAGCAAACAATACGGAAGCGGAAAGTTTCTTCGCGGAAGTCGCTCAGTATTCGTCATCCGAGCCCGCCAAGGGCGTAGGCGCAAGTCAATGGTGTCTGGACAGCGGGTGCACGTCTCATCTATGCAAAGACGCTCGAATGCTGACAAACTCGATGTCCACACAAAGCGACATCAGGTTAGCCAACAACGCAACAAGTACGGTGGATGCAAAAGGGAACGTAGAACTTCTCACGAGAGTTAATAATAAAACTAAAAGGATTCGACTGGAAAATACCCTGCATGTTCCAGATCTGAGAACCAACCTATTATCTGTAGCCAAGATTGTGGACAAAGGCTATCAAGTCGTATTCGGCTCAAACCAAGCATCCGTAAAGGACATCAAAGGAAATATTAAGCTCACCGCTGAACGTCAAGGTGACTTATATATTCTGAAAGGATCCGGCGAACAAGCTAATACAGTCTCGCAGAAGAAATACTCTGATACCGAAATCTGGCATCAACGCCTCGGCCATCTTAACTTAAGAGACTTACTACTAATGTCGAAAACTCAAGCAGCATCCGGATTCAAGCTGAAGGATAACTCCAAAGTTTCGAACTGCGAAATATGCATCACACAGAAACTAACAAGTTTTCCATTCTCATCTCGAGCTAACAGATCACAGCACCGCCTCGACATCATTTATTCTGATCTCTGCGGACCAATGCGAGTAAATTCAACGGGAGGCGCGCGCTACTTCATGACGCTCATCGACGATCATACAAGATGGTGTCAAGTCTACTTTCTGAAGAGTAAGGATGAAGCAACAAGCAAATTCATCGAATTCAAGAACTTCGTCGAAAATCAGACAGGTCTCAAGGTGAAGGCTTTTCATTCGGACAACGGAAAGGAGTTTTGCAACTCCGCCATGGATCGTATATTGAAGGATTCCGGAATTCAACGACGCCTAACCATTCCGCATACTCCTGAGCAAAACGGGGTAGCCGAGCGGAAAAACAGAACGCTGATTGAAACCGCTCGTTGCCTGCTGGCACAATCCGGACTCCCGACACAATTTTGGGCAGAAGCTATCAACACTGCGAATTACATACGGAATCGTTGCATCACTAAGAGTTTGGATGGATGTACTCCTTACGAACAATGGAAAGGCGAGAAGCCCGACATAAGTCATCTTAGATCATTCGGATGTAAGGTACACGTTCTAAATAAGAATCCGAATAAGGGAAAATTCGAGCCCAGAACCGTCAGGCATTTTCGTCGGTTATGCTGACACTTCCAAGGGTTACCGCATCTGGATCCCGAAGGACCGAAAAGTCATTGTCGCAAGGGATGTGAAATTCCTGGATGGATTCGACACGAATAACACTTACGAAGACTTCATAAGTAATGAAACGACAAATGGTCGGACAAAGCTTCTCGATGAAGATGATGACTCACTTCAAAACCTAGGGATAGATATCGCAAACAATGATGAAATGATCCATCGTCGAGCACCCGAAGATCCAGCAGATGCTGATATCACGGCTGAAGATGAAGACGAGGATGACGATCCGCTACCATCTGCAAATGAAGATGACCACTTCAACGAAGATCAACCGCTTGTACGAGGTCCTGGACGTCCACGGAAGATTCGTACCGGGAAACCTGGTCGACCAGCTAAGCAGTACCACATGAAAGGACCGGTTTTGCAACAGAGTCGGCCCGCGACCGTTGAGGAAAATCCCGAAGAAGAGAATATGGCCGAAGATCTGGAGTGGTTCGACGCGCAGTTTGCCATGGCGGCTTCTGAAATATCTCTTTCTCAGGCTGTTTCAGGTCCAGACGGTAATGAATGGCGAGACGCTGTGTATGCCGAGATTAAGTCTCTCGTAAGCAACGACACCTGGACACTCGTTGACAGACCCAATGGCGAAAAGGTGATAGGCTGCCGAACCGTGCTGAGGAACAAATACAAGGCGAACGGAGAGCTGGAACGAAGGAAGGCCCGCGTAGTTGCAAGGGGATTCTCACAACGTCCTGGCGTAGATTTCCACGATACATTCGCCCCGGTTGCAAGACTCAGTTCGTTGAGGGCGCTCATGGCTGCGTCCGTAGAGCAAGGCATGCGGATCTCACAAATTGACATCACTACTGCCTATCTAAATGGCATAATGGACATGTTAGTATACATGGAGATGCCGGAGATGCTACAGGAGATGCTTGAGAGGATCATTGCGACCGAATCTAACGCTGTTCTGATCGAGAAGGCTAAAAAGATGTTGTATGCGCTCAAGAAGGGTAACAAGGTATGCAAGCTCGAGAAGGCAATATACGGCCTTCGTCAGGCAGGCCGTCGATGGTACGAACGACTGGACGAAGCACTCAAGAAACTTGGACTGACTCCAACCCATGCCGACCCGTGCGTGTACTACGACAAGGAGAAACGAACGCTGGTATTGGTCTACGTAGACGATATTATCATAGCTTCTCGCGATGAAACCCGCATCATTCACTTGAAAGAAGAACTGGCCAAGGTCTTCGTAATCAAGGATCTTGGATACCCAAAATATTGTCTCGGGATTGAAATATCTCGGATCAAGGACGGGATACATCTATCTCAAGCTGGATACATCCGTGACGTTCTAGACAAATTTGGCATGACCGATTGTAAGCCAGTGAAGACACCTCTGGATGCTAGTGTCAAGCTGCATGGTGCTGTCGAAGACACGGACGTAGACGAATCAAAACTACCCTATCGCGAACTCCTAGGTTTGTTGATGTACCTGGCACAGGGAACTCGCCCTGATATTGCTCACGCAGTAAGCGCACTAAGCCAATGGTGCACCTCTTTTAAACGAGTCCACTGGACATCTGCCAAGAGGGTACTCAGATACCTCAAGGGCACCATCAACCACGGATTGTACTACACGAAATGTGGAAAAGCCCTTATCGGATATACGGATGCTGATTGGGGCAACTGCGGCCTGGATCGCAGGTCGTACACTGGATCTGTGTTCCTACTAGCCAACGCTGCTATATCGTGGGAGTCGCGAAAGCAAAGAACCGTGGCTCTCTCATCCACTGAAGCGGAGTATACCGCCCTTAGCGATGCTGCAAGGGAAGCCATTTATTTATCTAAACTTCTTTCAGAGATTGGGTTACCATCACTCGGGAAGGTAACACTTCATAACGACAACCAAGGCGCTGCGAAGCTGGCTGTCAACCCGGTCTTCCATTCCAGGTCAAAACACATTGACATTAGATGTCATTTTATTAGACAGGCCCTGACGGATCACCGGATCAACCTCGTCTATACACCCACGGAGGACATGATCGCCGACGTTCTTACCAAGGCACTACCGAGCAGCAAACATTCGTTCTGTACCAATGGACTTGGGATGAAAGACATCGCAGCCTCACGCACTCAAATTTGAGAGAGGGTGTTAGGGATATCGCAAATTCTCGTACTCAAAGTCGATGTCCCTATCGATATATCGGGGCGCCATCAAGCGTTACCGACTGCGTCGTCGGGTTTACTATCTACCATTTATTGTGATCCATGTTCTTCTCAATAGTCTGTCCGTTCTGTTTGGTTATCTCTCTACTATCGATCATCGCGAACGCGGAGGCAAATTACTTTGTATCGAATCGTTTCGTTCATTCATTTTATGTTAAACGTATTCTTCCAATAAACACAAGAGATACATTCGGCTTTACATCCGTCTTGTTTTCTCGGTCGTTACCTATCCCTGCATAGCTCGAACAGTATTTCTTTCGTTCAATAGAATATTTATTTGAAAATATTTTTATTTATTAAGAACATTATAAGTTTTTTATCGCAAATAAATTATTTCTTTCGTTCAACAAAATATTTAATTGTGCGTATTTACGTATTCAAGTTCTTATTGCAAATAAATTATTTCTGACATTCAACAAAATATTTCTTTGTAAGCATTTTTATTCATTTAAGAATATTATAATTCTTATTGCAAATATAGTATTTCTTTCGTTCAATAGAATATTTAGTTGGAAATATTTTTATTTATTAAGAACATTATAAATTTCTTATCGCAAATAAATTATTTCTTTCGTTCAACAAAATATTTAATTGTGCGTATTTACGCATTCAAGTTCTTATTGCAAATAAATTATTTCTGACATTCAACAAAATATTTCTTTGTAAGCATTTTTATTCATTTAAGAATATTATAATTCTTATTGCAAATATAGTATATTTCTTTCGTTCAATAGAATATTTAGTTGGAAATATTTTTATTTATTAAGAACATTATAAGTTTCTTATCGCAAATAAATTATTTCTTTCGTTCAACAAAATATTTAATTGTGCGTATTTATGCATTCAAGTTCTTATTGCAAATAAATTATTTCTGACATTCAACAAAATATTTCTTTGTAAGCATTTTTATTCATTTAAGAATATTATAATTCTTATTGCAAATATAGTATTTCTTTCGTTCAATAGAATATTTAGTTGGAAATATTTTTATTTATTAAGAACATTATAAGTTTCTTATCGCAAATAAATTATTTCTTTCGTTCAACAAAATATTTAATTGTGCATATTTACGCATTCAAGTTCTTATTGCAAATAAATTATTTCTGACATTCAACAAAATATTTCTTTGTAAGCATTTTTATTCATTTCAGAATATTATAATTCTTATTGCAAATATAGTATATTTCTTTCGTTCAATAGAATATTTAGTTGGAAATATTTTTATTTATTAAGAACATTATAAGTTTCTTATCGCAAATAAATTATTTCTTTCGTTCAACAAAATATTTAATTGTGCGTATTAATGCATTCAAGTTCTTATTGCAAATAAATTATTTCTGACATTCAACAAAATATTTCTTTGTAAGCATTTTTATTCATTTAAGAATATTATAATTCTTATTGCAAATATAGTATTTCTTTCGTTCAATAGAATATTTATTTGGAAATATTTTTATTTATTAATAACATTATAAGTTTCTTATCGCAAATAAATTATTTTTTTCGTTCAACAAAATATTTAATTGTGCGTATTTATGCATTCAAGTTCTTATTGCAAATAAATTATTTCTGACATTCAACAAAATATTTCTTTGTAAGCATTTTTATTCATTTAAGAATATTATAATTCTTATTGCAAATATAGTATTTCTTTCGTTCAATAGAATATTTATTTGGAAATATTTTTATTTATTAATAACATTATAAGTTTCTTATCGCAAATAAATTATTTCTTTCGTTCAACAAAATATTTAATTGTGCGTATTTATGCATTCAAGTTCTTATTGCAAATAAATTATTTCTGACATTCAACAAAATATTTCTTTGTAAGCATTTTTATTCATTTAAGAATATTATAATTCTTATTGCAAATATAGTATTTCTTTCGTTCAATAGACTATTTAGTTGGAAATATTTTTATTTATTAAGAACATTATAAGTTTCTTATCGCAAATAAATTATTTCTTTCGTTCAACAAAATATTTAATTGTGCGTATTTACGCATTCAAGTTCTTATTGCAAATAAATTATTTCTGACATTCAACAAAATATTTCTTTGTAAGCATTTTTATTCATTTAAGAATATTATAATTCTTATTGCAAATATAGTATATTTCTTTCGTTCAATAGAATATTTAGTTGGAAATATTTTTATTTATTAAGAACATTATAAGTTTCTTATCACAAATAAATTATTTCTTTCGTTCAACAAAATATTTAATTGTGCGTATTAATGCATTCAAGTTCTTATTGCAAATAAATTATTTCTGACATTCAACAAAATATTTCTTTGTAAGCATTTTTATTCATTTAAGAATATTATAATTCTTATTGCAAATATAGTATTTCTTTCGTTCAATAGAATATTTATTTGGAAATATTTTTATTTATTAATAACATTATAAGTTTCTTATCGCAAATAAATTATTTCTTTCGTTCAACAAAATATTTAATTGTGCGTATTTATGCATTCAAGTTCTTATTGCAAATAAATTATTTCTGACATTCAACAAAATATTTCTTTGTAAGCATTTTTATTCATTTAAGAATATTATAATTCTTATTGCAAATATAGTATTTCTTTCGTTCAATAGAATATTTAGTTGGAAATATTTTTATTTATTAAGAACATTATAAGTTTTTTATCGCAAATAAATTATTTCTTTCGTTCAACAAAATATTTAATTGTGCGTATTTATGCATTCAAGTTCTTATTGCAAATAAATTATTTCTGACATTCAACAAAATATTTCTTTGTAAGTATTTTTATTCATTTAAGAATATTATAATTCTTATTGCAAATATAGTATTTCTTTCGTTCAATAGATTTATTTATTAAGTTTCTTATTACAAATAAATAATTTTCTTTGTTCAATGAAATATTTGTTTCACGTCATTTTACTCCTTTAAGAAATTCGGTTTTCTTATTACAAAGAAATGATTTATTTCAGTTTAATCATGATATTATTCATGTCATTATATCATTACTTAGAAGAACAAAATCAGAGACATACGAAATGATTTTTTTAAAACAATAAAATATTTATTTACAAGCATACATTATTTACTGCTGTGAAAGAAATATTTATTTGTTTCAAAGAAATCTGTTTCAAGAAAATGCATTTACTTGTTTGAAAGAAATTTTTTTCTCAGTGTTGTAGTTAATTTATGGTTTTTATTTTATTATTACTTTATTATACAATATTAAGAAGTAAAAATAGTTATGTTAGAAAAAGACCTTATTTGGACGTCTTCAAAATGACGTCTTTAGATGATCTAAGAAACGACGTCTTATATAAACGTCCATTATTAGCCGCCGACGTTATAGACCAAAAATGACTAAAAATAAACGTTATTATGTCGTCTTCTAACGTCACTTTGCTTTTGAGATATGTCACTATTTTAAACAAATTGTAAATCTTGTCCATTGTGTCCACTCTTCTTCACACATGTTACAATTTATATTTTTATAATCGACTTTTGATTTCTTTTATTACTTATTTATTTATTTATCACCTTTATCACTAACATTATTTTATTGATTTCACTTTATTTTTGTTTGCACATATTGAACGTTATTATTTATTTACTTTATTTACTTTTACCTACTTTGTATGTTTTTATATACTGTTGTGACCTACGACATCGATGACTCTATTCAATCTATATTACTTAATTTTTCTCGACTTCAGTTATTATTGTTCTAGCCATATTCCACACAGTTCTCGTCTTTCAAATAACATGACTATCTTCGACCATAAAATTATTATAATATTATCGATTGCTTTTTACCATATCTTGACCAATTGATGTAATTTTCTACGACTTTACCTTCACATTCTCTCGGCTATATGATGAATGACTCTGATTTCTCTATTGTTAATTTCGCTAATCATCGTGTTTAGGCAATCACATTACAGACCATATGATCATTTAGTCAAACTACGTGCCAATCGTCTGGTTTTAAACTACATGGCTTTTTGATTATTCAATCTTGAAACACTCATTATTGACTCAACGGAGAGCATAAGAGAATTACATTATTAAATTATTTTTAATTTACTTTATTTAACATTACTGAAGATGGCTCAAAGCGGAGCCAAAACGTCCAAATTATAATTATGCATTATAAATTATAATTAAATATTGTCATTTCGATAACTCGTCACGCACCAACACCGCGTTATTACTTTTAATACCCATTATTAACTCCACTTTTTTAATAATTCTGATATACAATTAAAAAAACAGTGGATTTTTCTTAAGCACGCAAGCGTACAAAAAAAGCAAAATTTGAATTATCACAAATTATATTATCATCGTATTGACTATAACCCAGTCTTTCTCCTTTTCTCTGAATAAACTCGCTATGTGACATCCCAATAGATGAGACATCGGAGCAACGTATATGTATGACGTGCGATTTTGCTCTTCTGTCTTTCCTATCCCGCGAAAAGATAATTCTGCGAGACAGAGATTTTTTTAAATATTTCTAAAATGATTGCTATATTTAAGCTGTGTCACCAAAGATTAAGATCTAAAGTAGTGTCACAGTTTCTACCCTAATAGCACGATATATTGCAGCAATCTTGCAGCAATATTGCCACATTGCACTTGCAGCGTAAAATTGCAGCAATCTTGCAGCAATATTGCCACATTGCACTTGCAGCGTGAAATTGCAGCAACATTGCTGCAAGGTGGCACTGCAACATATTAAAAGACATATATATACATACATTTAAAAAAGACATAATTCTGACCCAGGATTTTTTTTTGGGGAGTGTTGGGGGGCTCAAGAAAAGCTTAATCTCAAGTTTTCGACCTCTGTTTCCCGCTTGCTTTTTTTACGGGAGTAAAAAATGTGAAAAAATGGTTTTTCCGCGATAACTCGGTTTCTAATAAAGTTACAAGGTCGAATTAGAGCTCATTTTAAAGCTTTTTTTACGCTCTACAAATTATGTCGTATAACATTTTTACGTATAATCGATTGTTTTTGAGACATCGAACGAGAAAGGGAAATAAAAAAGTATGATATTTAGTTTTTTTCTTTTTACTCATTATTGTCGTCCAAAATTGCAAAAATGCTTCAAATAAAACTTGTAGAGCGTAAAAAAACCTACAATTTTCATTCGTTATTCATTTTATTTACTTGAAAATTACGCCTTGTAGAGCGCCTCAGAGTGGAGAGTTGTCGCCATCGCGTCAGCGGCGCGTTGGTTACGTCGATACGCGGCACCGAACGCTTTCGCTAAGATTTCCGATTTCATTGACGCAACAAATTTTTTTTTTCTATTTTATTGTTTCTTGCACACGAATCTGTATAAACGCTTCAAATAAAACTTGCACAGCAATAAAAATCGTAAAATGTTCTTATTTATTACTTTAATTTCGTTGAAAATTCCATATCGCACTACGCCTGCAAATAAATCTTGCATAGCCTGAAATTATTATATTTTGAAACCGTCAAGTTTTCTT
The DNA here is from genome assembly GCA_030770255.1 of Temnothorax ravouxi. NCBI lineage: Eukaryota > Metazoa > Arthropoda > Insecta > Hymenoptera > Formicidae > Temnothorax > Temnothorax ravouxi. The sequence goes on from JASTWP010001111.1 coordinate 43,635, forward strand.
AAGGGAATCAAACACGTATTTGCCATTGCAGATAGTTGTTTTGAAACGAAAATTACACTTACCGTACGTTTCATTGAAGAATACATGAAAGCGTGCAGTTTTATATCTAATTGACAATATTCTGTGAAGTAAGTTTATAAGAAAAAAATACTTTAAGTATACATTTTGTTCATTACTTAATAAATATAATAACAAGTTATTCATGTCTTGAACGTTTTGGTCGTGGCTGATTGTCGCCATCGTCTTCTTGAAGTTGAACCTCGTTCGGGTGCTGCTCGTCGTCTTCGTCGTCGTTGAAACAGTCATCTATCTCACTTGCCATAATTTCTGCCGGAGTTATCGAATTCAGGCATGTTTGTCCGGAGCAGTGATAGCAAATCATCGAACATTTAATGCCTGCTTTTCGGCAACCACACGAGCCACTGCAGTTTCCCTTGCATTTACATCAAATTAATTGCAGTAGCTCAGCAGGCGCAGGTGGAAGAATGGGGTTGGAAAAGGACATTTGCAGGTTTACAGCCAATCACAACTCAAGCCCCACCTGCGCCTGCTGAGCTACTGCAATTAATTTGATGTAAATGCAAGGGAAACTGCAGTGGCTCGTGTGGTTGCCGAAAAGCAGGCATTAAATGTTCGATGATTTGCTATCACTGTTCCGGACAAACATGCCTGAATTCGATCGATAACTCCGGCAGAAATTATGGCAAGTGAGATGGATGACTGTTTCAACGACGACGAAGACGACGAGCAACACCCGAACAAAGTTCAACTTCAAGAAGACGATGGCGACAATCAGCCACGACCAAAACGTTCAAGACATGAATAACTTGTTATTTATTAAGTAATGAACAAAATGTATAAAGTATTTTTTTCTTATAAACTTACTTCACAGAATATTGTCACTTAGATATAAAACTGCACGCTTTCATGTATTCTTCAATGAAACGGTAAGTGTAATTTTCGTTTCAAAACAACTATCTGCAATGGCAAATACGTGTTTGATTCCCTTAAGGTGATGCTGGAGCCGTCTGTATAACCGACAAAATTATCATTTTCTATGTTATCGACTATATCTATCCTTGTATAGACAAAGATATAGACAAGGATAGCACGCTACATTGCACGCACACATACGCACGATGCACATCGACATTATTTTTATATTACGCTTCCAAATCTTGATTTGGAGGGTTTATCGATGTTTTTCTTGTTGTGCAATTCGGGGGAACTTGTTTTCGCGTTCGTACCAATGGTATATCTCTTATATGGAATACATCTTATGACGAGCTGACAGCTCGCCGTAACTCAAGACGCCATATTGGGATAAAAGTAGGATAAGGAAATCTGTACTTCCGTAATTTTTTCTCGTTTTCTATATAAAATCGGAGTTTCCCCGAATCATTAATGTATGTACTGCAATTCTGGAGAAGGATTTTTAATTCTGTCAAATTAATACGACGCTACGTGCTGACAAAAAATGCCGGTAAAACAGACGGCTCCAGCATCCCCTTAAGAAAACTTGACGGTTTCAAAATATAATAATTTCAGGGGCTTTACAAGATTTATTTGCAGGCGTAGTGCGATATGGAATTTTCAACGAAATTAAAGTAATAAATAAGAACATTTTACGATTTTTATTGCTGCGCAAGTTTTATTTGAAGCGTTTATACAGATTCGTGTGCAAAAAACAATAAAATAGAAAAAAAACTTTTTTGCGTTAATGAAATCGGAAATCTTAGCGAAAGCGTTCGGTGCCGCGTATCGACGTAACCAACGCGCCGCTGACGCGATGGCGACAACTCTCCACTCTGAGACGCTCTACAAGGCGTAATTTTCAAGTAAATGGAATGAATAACAAATGAAAATTGTAGGTTTTTTTACGCTCTACAAGTTTTATTTGAAGCATTTTTGCAATTTCGGACGACAATAATGAGTAAAAAGAAAAAAACTAAATATCATACTTTTTTATTTCCCTTTCTCGTTCGATGTCTCAAAAACAATCGATTATACGTAAAAATGTTATACGACATAATTTGTAGAGCGTAAAAAAAGCTTTAAAATGAGCTTTGATTCGACCTTGTAACTTTATTAGAAACCAAGTTATCGCGGAAAAACCATTTTTTCACATTTTTTACTTCCGTAAAAAAAGCAAGCGGGAAACAGAGGTCGAAAACTTGAGATTAAGCTTTTCTTGAGCCCCCCAACACCCTCCAAAAGAAAAATCCTGGGTTAGAATTATGTCTTTTATAATCCGTTTTTTTGTACATAGTGACTGGACTATTGCCCATTCGAGCAGGCGCGCATGGTCGTTCACAATTGCGTTGACTTCGGTGCATCACCTATAATCACTTGCATATCTTTTTTACAATAAAATGGACTTTGTAGCGCCCGAAGTTGCAATAAAATTGTGACGGATTTCCGCAGCAGTAACGTTAAAACAAAAGTCGAGATGACAATACAGGTTATGACACGGTAAAATACGGCGAAATAAAATCTAATACGGTAAAATACGGCGAAATAAAATCAAACACGGTAAAAAACTTTAAAATAATATCAAACACGGTAAAATACGGCGAAATAAAATCAAATACGGTAAAATACGGCGAAATAAAATCAAATACGGTAAAAAACGTTAAAATAAAATCAAACACGGTAAAAAACTTTAAAATAAAATCAATCGCGGTAAAATGCGGTGAAATAAAATCAAACACGGTAAAATACGGTAAAATAAAATCAAGCACGGTAAAAAACGTTGAAATAAAATCAAATACGGTAAATTATGGCAAAATAAAATCAAATACGGTAAAAAAACGTTGAAATAAAATCAATCGCGGTAAAATACGGTAAAATAAAATCAAACACGGTAAAATACGGTAAAATAATATCAAACACGATAAAATACGGCGAAATAAAATCAAATACGGTAAAATACGGCGAAATAAAATCAAGCACGGTAAAAAACGTCGAACAAAAATCTAATTCGGTAAAATACGGCGAAATAAGCGAAAAACCATAGTCCATTATAATTATAATATGTTATAATTTTATTACTTAAATTATTTTTTGCACACAATGTTTATGCACAGGGAAAAAGTCAGCAATTAGCATATGTGTGCAAATTTAAATTATAAGTCGGCTAATAAATTTTATTCAATGTAAGTTTAAATAATAGCAGAAATCACCATTAACAAATCTTACAATATTCATTTTGTTTAATTAATTAATAATTTATCATTAAATTGATAATCAATTTAATATATCAATGCTAATGAGCATTATATAATTCTTTAATTATCATAATATTTAATAAATACTTTTCAGTAATAAATTCCTTGTAGATTTAAATGAGATTCAGTAGCATTATTTACATAAAGATGCTTATTAGCATCAGTATATTGAATTAATTATTAATGTTAATGATGAAATATTAATAATCTCAAATAAATGTTGTTAGACATAAGATCCGCTGATAATTGTTTTTATCGTTATAAATAATTGTTTTTATCGTTATAAATAACGATGGAAACGGTTATCAACTCATGCCTAATATCATTTTATTCAGATTATTAATATATATATATTGTCACGTCTTTTTCACTCCCGGAGCGGTCCGGGCCGTTTGACGGATCAAAAGGGGAAGGAGAGAAGGATGATAAGCCTCTCCGGTAGTTCTCTCGCACCCCCGACACTCCACTAACCGAATTTTATTGTTGGGCGCCAGACGCGTGAATTCGCGTCCGCGAAATCGCGAGAAACTAAAGAGAGAGACGCAAGGCGAAATAAGTCGGTGTGCGAGGAATCGGCTAGCTCGCCCTAATAGCAGGGCGCGCTCTCAGAAAAGATTTCTAATAACGAGACAAAAAATTCTTGACATATCAAGAGACACGGTAGTGTCTCGCGCCAAGTACACGCGGAGCGAGACCGCACCGTGACTCTTTTACGCGACGCGACGGGTTGCGAGTACCCGAGATGTTGAGATCTCGATAACGAGTGAACGGATCAAGTTCTAAGTAGGCTTAATCGATAGTTGGGGTCAAAATAAGGGGGGTATCTCCTGTATATCAAGAGACACGGTAGTGTCTCGCGCCAAGTACACGCGGAGCGAGACCGCACCGTGACTCTTTTACGCGACGCGACGGGTTGCGAGTACCCGAGATGTTGAGATCTCGATAACGAGTGATTTTCCGCTACGTGCCCTACGAGCGGAGATATTGCGACGCAAAGTCCAAATGTGAAAATTTTTTATTAAGATACTCCTCCTCCTCCTCCTCCTCCTCCTCCTCCTCCTCCTCCTCCTCCTCCTCCTCCTCCTAACGCCGATCTGTGTGATCACGTGATCAGAGAAAATGTCCCTTTCACTTTTTCGACACTGGCGGCGCAGGTATCGCCAGTTTCGATATCGCGCGCGTATTTCGAACGATCTAGTAGGTAAATTATTAAAGGTCGATAGACTTATCGGTCAGAAGGAAGATTTCTATTTAGCTAAATTAAGTATTTATATAATATATATTGATTCTTATGAATCAAGCTTGAATTCGATGTTTAGGTATCCCAAGTTGCCGATGACGGGATCCAGATCGTGCGCTTCATAGTTTTCGGTGTCCAGGTGTAATCGTACGTTGAATGCGGTGTCTAGGTGTCCCAGGTTGCCGATGACGATGTCTAGATAGTGAGCTCCGTAGTTTTCGGTGTCCAGGTGTAATAATACGTTGAATGCGATGTCTAGGTGTCCCAGGTTGCCGATGACGATGTCTAGATAGTGAGCTCCGTAGTTTTCGGTGTCTACGTGTATTAATACCTTGAATTTGATTTCTTGGTGTCCCAGGTTGCCGATGACGATGTCTAGATAGTGAGCTCCGTAGTTTTCGGTGTCCAGGTGTAATAATACGTTGAATTCGATGTTTACGTGTTCCAGGTTGCCGATGACGAGGTCCACATAGTGCGCTCCGTAGTTTTCGGTGTCTACGTGTATTAATACTTTGAATTCGATGTCCACGTGTCCCAGGTTGCCGATGACGGGATCCAGATAGTGCGCTTCATAGTTTTCGGTGTCCAGGTGTAATCGTACGTTGAATTCGAAGTCTAGGTATCCCAGGTTGCCGATGACAAGGTCCACATAGTGCGCTCCGTAGTTTTTGGTGTCTACGTGTATTAATACCTTGAATTCGATGTCCACGTGTCCCAGGTTGCCGATGACGGGATCCAGATAATGCGCTTCATAGTTTTCGGTGTCCAGGTGTAATCGTACGTTGAATGCGATGTCTAGGAGTCCCAGGTTGCCGATGACGATGTCTAGATAGTGAGCTCCGTAGTTTTCGGTGTCCAGGTGTAATAATACGTTGAATGCGATGTCTAGGAGTCCCAGGTTGCCGATGACGATGTCTAGATAGTGAGCTCCGTAGTTTTCGGTGTCTACGTGTATTAATACCTTGAATGCGATGTCTAGGTGTCCCAGGTTGCCGATGACGATGTCTAGATAGTGAGCTCCGTAGTTTTCAATGTCCAGGTGTAATAATACGTTGAATGCGATGTCTAGGTGTCCCAGGTTGCCGATGACAATGTCTAGATAGTGAGCTCCGTAGTTTTCGGTGTCTACGTGTATTAATACCTTGAATTCGATTTCTAGGTGTCCCAAATTGCCGATGACGAGGTTCACATAGTGCGCTTCGTAGTTTTCGGTGTCCAGGTGTAATAATATGTTGAATTTGATGTCTACGTGTTCCAGGTTGCCGATGACGAGGTCCACATAGTGCGCTCCGTAGTTTTCGGTGTCTACGTGTATTAATACCTTGAATTCGATGTCCACGTGTCCCAGGTTGCCGATGACGGGATCCAGATAGTGCGCTTCATAGTTTTCGGTGTCCAGGTGTAATCGTACGTTGAATTCGATGTCTAGGTGTCCCAGGTTGCCGATGACAAGGTCCACATAGTGCGCTCCGTAGTTTTCGGTGTCTACGTGTATTAATACCTTGAATTCGATGTCCACGTGTCCCAGGTTGCCGATGACGGGATCCAGATAATGCGCTTCATAGTTTTCGGTGTCCAGGTGTAATCGTACGTTGAATGCGATGTCTAGGAGTCCCAGGTTGCCGATGACGATGTCTAGATAGTGAGCTCCGTAGTTTTCGGTGTCCAGGTGTAATAATACGTTGAATGCAATGTCTAGGTGTCCCAGGTTGCCGATGACGATGTCTAGATAGTGAGTTCCGTAGTTTTCGGTGTCTACGTGTATTAATACCTTGAATTCGATGTCCACGTGTCCCAGGTTGCCGATGACGGAATCCACATAGTGCGCTCCGTAGTTTTCGGTGTCTACGTGTATTAATACCTTGAAATTGATGTCTAGGTGTCCCAGGTTGCTGATGACGAGGTCCAGATAACGCGCTCCGTAGTTTTTAGTGTCTAGGTGTAATAATATCTCGAATTCGATGTCTACGTGTTCCAGGTTGCCGATGACGAGGTCCACATAGTGCGCTTCGTAGTTTTTGGTGACTAGGTGTATTAATAACTTTAAATTTAAATGTAGGACACGTAGATATTGAATTTGAGGTATTAATACACGTAGACACCGAAAACTACGAAGCGCACTATGTGGATCTCGTCATCGGCAACGTGGGACACCTAGACATCGAATTCAACGTATTATTACACTTGGACACCGAAAACTATGGAGCGCACTATTTGTAACCCGTTATCGGCAACCTGGGATACCTAGACATCGAATTCAAGCTTGATTCATAAGAATCGACTTAAAAATTCCCTAGCGGCAGAACTAAAATTATGTTATGACATAATAAAAATTCGTTGAAATAAAATTATGTCTAGACATAATAAAAACTGGACAAATGAAAATTATAGACATAATAAAAATTGGATGAATTAAAATTGTCTTGGCATAATAAAAATTGGATGAATAAAAATTATATCTGACATAAAAATAATTCCGCACTTTTATTATGTGTATACACATAATTTTAATTCATACAATTTTTATTATGTGTACACATAATTTGTTTTCGAATGAACGTAAAACGTATTTGTTACAATATCTATCCATTATTGAAAATCGATATGCGCGACAAAAGCTTTTGTATATCATTAACTTTTTTCAAAAACAGGTAAAAAAATGCGCCAAGTACACGCATAGTAGTATATATGTATTATGTTGTTACCTCGAAAAAAACAAAGTGGTAGTATTATACCTCGAAATAACACCCTGTACATGCTGTTTATAAAATGCGTAATACTACAAAAAAGGCGTGATATCTGTACAAAATTACCTTTTTTAAAAAAAAGGTAAAGAAAGGCGCCAAGTACACGCGTAGTAGTGTATATGTGTTGTTACCTCGAAAAAAAAACAGTGGTAATATTATACCTCAAAAAATCTAAGTAACAAGTGGTAGACGTAATCTTTGCATTTCAAAAAATCTCGAAAAAACCTATAAGCAGTAGTATATTTACCTAAAAAAAACCGAAGTAACAAGTGGTAGAAGTAATCTTTGTATCGAAATAACACCCTGTACATACTGTTTATAAAATGCGTAATACTACAAAAAAGGCATGATATCTGTACAAAATTACCTTTTTTAAAAAAAAGGTAAAGAAAGGCGCCAAGTACACGCGTAGTAGTGTATGTGTTGTTACCTCGAAAAAAAACAGTGGTAATATTATACCTCAAAAAAATCTAAGTAACAAATGGTAGACGTAATTTTTGCATTTCAAAAAATCTCGAAAAACCTATAAGCAGTAGAATATTTACCTAAAAAAACCGAAGTAACAAGTGGTAGACGTAATCTTTGTATCTCGATAAATCTTGAAAAAACCTAAGCAGTAGTATCTTTACCTCGAAAAAACCGAAGTAACAAGTGGTAGATGTAATCTTTGTTTCTCGAAAAATCTCGAAAAAACCCAAGCAGTAGTATTTTTATTTCCAAAAAATTATAACTCAAGTGATACACATAAAAAAAATTATGTTATTACAAAATACAAAAAAGAATTGATATCTCTTTTTAAATTACAGCGCCAATTACAGAGAGAACATACACTGAGAAAAAAATGTGTTAATCTCAAGAAATATTTAGTCCGATACGTTCAACTGAACATTTTAGTTAGTTAACTAAACATTAGTTAAATTAATTAATTAAAGAAACGAAATAAATTGTTGAAACAACTAATATTTAGTTAACTAACTAAAATGTTTAGTTGAACGTATCGAACTAAATATTTCTTGGAATTAACAATTTTTTTTCTCAGTGTATTTTTCGAGATACAAAGATTAGGTTTTTTCGAGGTATAATATTACCACTGTTTTCTTTTCGAGGTTATAATATTACAAAGAATTATTTTAATCACAAAGAATTAAAGAGGTAACATTATAAAATAAAAATATTTAATTAAAATAAAATAAATAAATTTTTCTTGTAAAAAACTTGGCGCTGCTTTTTTAAGGTCAATCCAGAAAAACTTGCATAATGCATAAACATATGCATAAAGAGATGGATAGGTAGGTCTATTTCCTTTTGCACATATATATGAACCAATCAATTTCTTACGCTTATGTTTATGCGCGATGCAAATTTGTCTGGATAAAGCGGGGAACACAGACTTTTGCATAACACATAATACGTAAGGTCCATACATATGTGGATAAGGAAATAGACCAATCAATTTTCTTATGCTTACGCATTATGCGTTGTGCAGAAGTGTGGGCTCCCCGCTTAAGAGCCTCCGCACAAGACTCTCGTATGATAGCGTATGATAACGTAACGTAGATCAACGCACAAGAAACGTATTCACGTATAACGCCGTAACCGATACGTTTCTTGTGCGTTGACCCACATTTCGTTACACTACATTGCTATAAAAAAGTCTTGTGCGGAGGCTCTAAACCTTAAAAAAGCAGCGCCAAGTTTTTTACAAGAAAAATTTATTTATTTTATTTTAATTAAATATTTTTATTTTATAATGTTACCTCTTTAATTCTTTGTGATTAAAATAATTCTTTGTAATATTATAACCTCGAAAAGAAAACAGTGGTAATATTATACCTCGAAAAAACCTAATCTTTGTATCTCGAAAAATACACTGAGAAAAAAAATTGTTAATTCCAAGAAATATTTAGTTCGATACGTTCAACTAAACATTTTAGTTAGTTAACTAAATATTAGTTGTTTCAACAATTTATTTCGTTTCTTTAATTAATTAATTTAACTAATGTTTAGTTAACTAACTAAAATGTTCAGTTGAACGTATCGGACTAAATATTTCTTGAGATTAACACATTTTTTTCTCAGTGTATGTTCTCTCTGTAATTGGCGCTGTAATTTAAAAAGAGATATCAATTCTGTTCGAGCTATGCAGGGATAGGTAACGACCGAGAAAACGAGACGGATGTAAAGCCGAATGTATCTCTTGTGTTTATTGGAAGAATACGTTTAACATAAAATGAATGAACGAAACGATTCGATACAAAGTAATTTGCCTCCGCGTTCGCGATGATCGAGAGTAGAGAGATAACCAAACAGAACGGACAGACTATTGAGAAGAACATGGATCACAATAAATGGTAGATAGTAAACCCGACGACGCAGTCGGTAACGCTTGATGGCGCCCCGATATATCGATAGGGACATCGACTTTGAGTACGAGAATTTGCGATATCCCTAACACCCTCTCTCAAATTTGAGTGCGTGAGGCTGCGATGTCTTTCATCCCAAGTCCATTGGTACAGAACGAATGTTTGCTGCTCGGTAGTGCCTTGGTAAGAACGTCGGCGATCATGTCCTCCGTGGGTGTATAGACGAGGTTGATCCGGTGATCCGTCAGGGCCTGTCTAATAAAATGACATCTAATGTCAATGTGTTTTGACCTTGAATGGAAGACCGGGTTGACAGCCAGCTTCGCAGCGCCTTGGTTGTCGTTATGAAGTGTTACCTTCCCGAGTGATGGTAACCCAATCTCTGAAAGAAGTTTAGATAAATAAATGGCTTCTCTTGCAGCATCGCTAAGGGCGGTATACTCCGCTTCAGTGGATGAGAGAGCCACGGTTCTTTGCTTTCGCGACTCCCACGATATAGCAGCGTTGGCTAGTAGGAACACAGATCCAGTGTACGACCTGCGATCCAGGCCGCAGTTGCCCCAATCAGCATCCGTATATCCGATAAGGGCCTTTCCACATTTCGTGTAGTACAATCCGTGGTTGATGGTGCCTTTGAGGTATCTGAGTACCCTCTTGGCAGATGTCCAGTGGACTCGTTTAAAAGAGGTGCACCATTGGCTTAGTGCGCTTACTGCGTGAGCAATATCAGGGCGAGTTCCCTGTGCCAGGTACATCAGCGAACCTAGGAGTTCGCGATAGGGTAGTTTTGATTCGTCTACGTCCGTGTCTTTGACAGCACCATGCAGCTTGACACTAGCATCCAGAGGTGTCTTCACTGGCTTACAATCGGTCATGCCAAATTTGTCTAGAACGTCACGGATGTATCCAGCTTGAGATAGATGTATCCCGTCCTTGATCCGAGATATTTCAATCCCGAGACAATATTTTGGGTATCCAAGATCCTTGATTACGAAGACCTTGGCCAGTTCTTCTTTCAAGTGAATGATGCGGGTTTCATCGCGAGAAGCTATGATAATATCGTCTACGTAGACCAATACCAGCGTTCGTTTCTCCTTGTCGTAGTACACGCACGGGTCGGCATGGGTTGGAGTCAGTCCAAGTTTCTTGAGAGCTTCGTCCAGTCGTTCGTACCATCGACGGCCTGCCTGACGAAGGCCGTATATTGCCTTCTCGAGCTTGCATACCTTGTTACCCTTCTTGAGCGCATACAACATCTTTTTAGCCTTCTCGATCAGAACAGCGTTAGATTCGGTCGCAATGATCCTCTCAAGCATCTCCTGTAGCATCTCCGGCATCTCCATGTATACTAACATGTCCATTATGCCATTTAGATAGGCAGTAGTGATGTCAATTTGTGAGATCCGCATGCCTTGCTCTACGGACGCAGCCATGAGCGCCCTCAACGAACTGAGTCTTGCAACCGGGGCGAATGTATCGTGGAAATCTACGCCAGGACGTTGTGAGAATCCCCTTGCAACTACGCGGGCCTTCCTTCGTTCCAGCTCTCCGTTCGCCTTGTATTTGTTCCTCAGCACGGTTCGGCAGCCTATCACCTTTTCGCCATTGGGTCTGTCAACGAGTGTCCAGGTGTCGTTGCTTACGAGAGACTTAATCTCGGCATACACAGCGTCTCGCCATTCATTACCGTCTGGACCTGAAACAGCCTGAGAAAGAGATATTTCAGAAGCGGCCATGGCAAACTGCGCGTCGAACCACTCCAGATCTTCGGCCATATTCTCTTCTTCGGGGTTTTCCTCAACGGTCGCGGGCCGACTCTGTTGCAAAACCGGTCCTTTCATGTGGTACTGCTTAGCTGGTCGACCAGGTTTCCCGGTACGAATCTTCCGTGGACGTCCAGGACCTCGTACAAGCGGTTGATCTTCGTTGAAGTGGTCATCTTCATTTGCAGATGGTAGCGGATCGTCATCCTCGTCTTCATCTTCAGCCGTGATATCAGCATCTGCTGGATCTTCGGGTGCTCGACGATGGATCATTTCATCATTGTTTGCGATATCTATCCCTAGGTTTTGAAGTGAGTCATCATCTTCATCGAGAAGCTTCGTCCGACCATTTGTCGTTTCATTACTTATGAAGTCTTCGTAAGTGTTATTCGTGTCGAATCCATCCAGGAATTTCACATCCCTTGCGACAATGACTTTTCGGTCCTTCGGGATCCAGATGCGGTAACCCTTGGAAGTGTCAGCATAACCGACGAAAATGCCTTCGACGGTTCTGGGCTCGAATTTTCCCTTATTCGGATTCTTATTTAGAACGTGTACCTTACATCCGAATGATCTAAGATGACTTATGTCGGGCTTCTCGCCTTTCCATTGTTCGTAAGGAGTACATCCATCCAAACTCTTAGTGATGCAACGATTCCGTATGTAATTCGCAGTGTTGATAGCTTCTGCCCAAAATTGTGTCGGGAGTCCGGATTGTGCCAGCAGGCAACGAGCGGTTTCAATCAGCGTTCTGTTTTTCCGCTCGGCTACCCCGTTTTGCTCAGGAGTATGCGGAATGGTTAGGCGTCGTTGAATTCCGGAATCCTTCAATATACGATCCATGGCGGAGTTGCAAAACTCCTTTCCGTTGTCCGAATGAAAAGCCTTCACCTTGAGACCTGTCTGATTTTCGACGAAGTTCTTGAATTCGATGAATTTGCTTGTTGCTTCATCCTTACTCTTCAGAAAGTAGACTTGACACCATCTTGTATGATCGTCGATGAGCGTCATGAAGTAGCGCGCGCCTCCCGTTGAATTTACTCGCATTGGTCCGCAGAGATCAGAATAAATGATGTCGAGGCGGTGCTGTGATCTGTTAGCTCGAGATGAGAATGGAAAACTTGTTAGTTTCTGTGTGATGCATATTTCGCAGTTCGAAACTTTGGAGTTATCCTTCAGCTTGAATCCGGATGCTGCTTGAGTTTTCGACATTAGTAGTAAGTCTCTTAAGTTAAGATGGCCGAGGCGTTGATGCCAGATTTCGGTATCAGAGTATTTCTTCTGCGAGACTGTATTAGCTTGTTCGCCGGATCCTTTCAGAATATATAAGTCACCTTGACGTTCAGCGGTGAGCTTAATATTTCCTTTGATGTCCTTTACGGATGCTTGGTTTGAGCCGAATACGACTTGATAGCCTTTGTCCACAATCTTGGCTACAGATAATAGGTTGGTTCTCAGATCTGGAACATGCAGGGTATTTTCCAGTCGAATCCTTTTAGTTTTATTATTAACTCTCGTGAGAAGTTCTACGTTCCCTTTTGCATCCACCGTACTTGTTGCGTTGTTGGCTAACCTGATGTCGCTTTGTGTGGACATCGAGTTTGTCAGCATTCGAGCGTCTTTGCATAGATGAGACGTGCACCCGCTGTCGAGACACCATTGACTTGCGCCTACGCCCTTGGCGGGCTCGGATGACGAATACTGAGCGACTTCCGCGAAGAAACTTTCCGCTTCCGTATTGTTTGCTTTTTCGGCTTCTTGCGTCTTCCTTTTACGGCAGTCAGCATATTTGTGGCCGGTAATCTTACAGAAAGAGCATTTGTATTTAGGACGAAAAGGTGCTTTCGCGTTCTTATCGTTATGTGACGTCGATGCGTTATTCTTGCCGGATTTCGAATTCGGGTTGCGCCTGCCGTGAGCGAGCATCGCGCCTGATTCGTTGACGGTGACTTGATTTCGCGCTTCGTATTCCTCTACGATTTTTATTTTTAATTGCTCAGCGTTTGGCAGCGCGTCGCGAGATTCTATCGCGCATCTAAAGTTCTCGAAACTGCTAGGTAGGCTATAGAGAAGCATGATCGAGAGAAGATCTCCGTTGATCTGAACATCCATGGATTCTAGCTTATCGACGGCATCGAAAAATTGAGCGATGTGTGTCTTAACGTCCCCGCCTTCCGACATTTTTGTTTGAATAAGGCGTTTGAGTAACGTTGCTTTGCGCGCGGGACCTTTCGAGTCGTATATGGATTTTAATTTATCCCACACATCTTTGGACGTTTTACAACCACGTACCTGCTTCAACTCAGAGGGATTTATAGCTAGGATTAAGTCAGATTTTGCCTTGCGATCCTCGTTCTCCCACGCTGCGATGACTGCTCGAGTTGCTGCGTCGTCGGCATCGCCACGAGATTTCGGGCATGGCCTCTCGCCACTCACGTAGCCCCAGTTATCGTTCTTAACGAGTAATGCTTCCACTTGTATCACCCAAGTATCGTAATTGTCCTTGGTTAGCGTTTCTAATCGCGTAGAGTTAATTGTATTTGTCTGTGCCATCGTCGATTTATTCGCGGAATGCACTTTAACGACGATGATTTACTTATGACGCGTCACGGTCGATATATCGCGTTCACGACGTATTACGCCCGGAAAGAACAAAGAAACTCTCGCGTGGATTCAGCGAATTTAGATATGAAAAAGTATTTCTTCACTTTGTCGTTGCGGCTCTGGGCCCATAACCTGTTCGAGCTATGCAGGGATAGGTAACGACCGAGAAAACGAGACGGATGTAAAGCCGAATGTATCTCTTGTGTTTATTGGAAGAATACGTTTAACATAAAATGAATGAACGAAACGATTCGATACAAAGTAATTTGCCTCCGCGTTCGCGATGATCGAGAGTAGAGAGATAACCAAACAGAACGGACAGACTATTGAGAAGAACATGGATCACAATAAATGGTAGATAGTAAACCCGACGACGCAGTCGGTAACGCTTGATGGCGCCCCGATATATCGATAGGGACATCGACTTTGAGTACGAGAATTTGCGATATCCCTAACAAATTCTTTTTTGTATTTTGTAATAACATAATTTTTTTGATGTGTATCACTTGAGTTATAATTTTTTGGAAATAAAAATACTACTGCTTGGGTTTTTTCGAGATTTTTCGAGAAACAAAGATTACATCTACCACTTGTTACTTCGGTTTTTTCGAGGTAAAGATACTACTGCTTAGGTTTTTTCAAGATTTATCGAGATACAAAGATTACGTCTACCACTTGTTACTTCGGTTTTTTTAGGTAAATATACTACTGCTTATAGTTTTTCGAGATTTTTTGAAATGCAAAAATTACGTCTACCATTTGTTACTTAGATTTTTTTGAGGTATAATATTACCACTGTTTTTTTTCGATATGTTTAATCTCATCACAACCTGAAGTAATATAAAAATAAAACATTATTGAGATTAAATCAATAATTCCTATTCTCTTCTCTCGAATAAAATAAGATTGACTTAATATTTTAAGACAAGAATCTCAATATTGTTTGATAACGCGCGATGTTAGAGCCATAATATTGCGCGATCCGCGCGACGGCCGCGCGCCGCAAAACGCCTGAGATGCATTTAAATATCCATTATCCAGATGTTATTCCTGAAATAGGTCCTCTTGAGCCATTATCATGTATTAGAATGGAAGCTAAACATAGAGAAGGAAAACAAATAGCCTATTCGTCTGCCAACAGAATCAATTGATCTTATTCTATTATAACTATAAAAGGCACCAACTTAAATTTTGCTGTCGGTTACTGGCTGGGAGAGGTTTATCCTTGAAAGTATCATTTTCATCCGTTCAGACTGTCCATATAGGACTAAGGTAAAAGAATTTTCTAGTTTTCGTTATATATTACCTGAAGATATATGTTTTGCAAAATGGAATATTGTTAAATGGATTAAAATTAATGACTCTCATTATGAGAATGGCATGTTGGTTGTTGTAGATTGGGAAAGAAGTAAAAATCCTCAATTTGGTTATATTTATACAATATCTGTATCCAGAGATAATATTGTATATTTTTTACTTAAGAAACTTACCACAGTAAATTTTAATACTCATTTCTATGCTTATAAAATTGATTTCACTGATCAATGGCATTACTTAAAATTTCAAGATTTGGCTATCCATACAGCAACCAATATCAGAATTATTGCTAATCTTTAGTTTCTCGCGATTTCGCGGACGCGAATTCACGCGTCTGGCGCCCAACAATAAAATTCGGTTAGTGGAGTGTCGGGGGTGCGAGAGAACTACCGGAGAGGCTTATCATCCTTCTCTCCTTCCCCTTTTGATCCGTCAAACGGCCCGGACCGCTCCGGGAGTGAAAAAGACGTGACAATATATATATATTAATAATCTGAATAAAATGATATTAGGCATGAGTTGATAACCGTTACCATCGTTATTTATAACGATAAAAACAATTATCAGCGGATCTTATGTCTATAACAACATTTATTTGAGATTATTAATATTTCATCATTAACATTAATAATTAATTCAATATACTGATGCTAATAAGCATCTTTATGTAAATAATGCTACTGAATCTCATTTAAATCTACAAGGAATTTATTACTAAAAAGTATTTATTAAATATTATGATAATTAAAGAATTATATAATGCTCATTAGCATTGATATATTAAATTGATTATCAATTTAATGATAAATTATTAATTAATTAAACAAAATGAATATTGTAAGATTTGTTAATAATGATTTCTGCCATTATTTAAACTTACATTGAATAAAATTTATTAGCCGACTTATAATTTAAATTTGCACACATATGCTAAATGCTGACTTTTGCCCAGTGCATAAACATTGTGTGCAAAAAATAATTTAAGTAATAAAATTATCTATATATATAAAAAAGAATGTATGTATGTATGTATGTATGTATGTATGTATGTATGTATGTATGTCCTTTATACACTCTTAAATTATTCGACCGATTTTTAACCCAAAGTATATGAAATAGGGGTAAAATTTTCCGGGGAGTGTTATAGGGTGTATAGTTTTTCGTTACCGATTTTCTGGAAACCGGTTTTTTTAATTTCTTTAATTTTTCGAGAAATAATTGACCGAATTTTAAAGAATTGTATATAAAATAGGGGTAGAATTACCTGGGGAGTGCTATAAAGTGTATAATTTTTTGTTACCGATTTTTTTGGAAGACGGTTCCTAAATTTTTTCAATTTTTCGGGAATTTATTGACCGAATTTTAAAGAATTGTATATAAAACAGGGGTAGAATTTCCCGGGGAGTGTTACAAACTGTATAATTTGTATAGCCGATCTTTTTGGAAACCGGTTTTTTTAATTTTTTAAATTTTTTGGGAAATAATTGATTGAAATATATGAAATAGGGGTAGAATTTTCCGGGGAGTGCCACTATGTGTATAGTTTTTTGTTACCGATTTTTTGGAAACCGGTTTTTTTAATTTTTTTAATTTTTCGGGAAATAATTCACCGAATTTCAAAGAATTATAGATCAAACAAGAGTAGAATTTTCCGGGAAGTGCTATAAAGTGTACAATTTTTTGTTACCGATCTTTTTAGAAACCGGTTTTTTTAATTTTTCAAATTTTTCGGGAAATAATTGATTGAAATATATGAAATAGAGGTAGAATTTTCCGGGGAGTGCCACTATGTGTATGGTTTTTTGTTACCGATTTTTTGGAAACCGGTTTTTTAAATTTTTTTAATTTTTCGGGAAATAATTTACCGAATTTCAAAGAATTATGGATCAAACAGGGGTAGAATTTTTCGGGGAGTGCTATAAAGTGTATAATTTTTTGTTACCAATCTTTTTGGAAACCGGTTTTTTTAATTTTTTAAATTTTTCGGGAAATAATTGATTCTTAAAAAATTATACATGAAGAAGGAGTAGAATTTCTCGGGGAGTGCTATAAAATGTACTATTTTTTGTTACCGATCTTTTTGGAAACCGATTTCGGAATGACCGAATCTCAAAGAATTGTACATAAAGTAGGGGTTAAATTTTCCGGGGAGTGCTATAAAGTATATAATTTTTCATTACCGATCTTTTTGGAAGCAGGTATCAGAAGTTTGACGAATTTTTCGGGAAATAATTGATCGAATTTTAAAGAATTGTATATAAAACGGGTAGAATTTCTCGGGGAGTGCTATAAACTGTATAGTTTTTCGTTATCGATCTGAGAAAAGGAGAGAGAGGGACAGAAAGGGAGAGAGGGAGAGAGAAAAGGAGAGAGAGAGGGAGAGGGAGGGAAAGAGAGGGACAGAGAGGGAGAGAGGGAGAGAGGGAGAGAGGAAAAAAAGGAGAGAGGGAGAGAGGAAGAGAGGGAGAGAGGGAGAAAAAGAGAGAGGAAGAAAGGAAGAGAGGAAGAGAGGGAGAGAAAGAGGAGAGAGAGAGAGAAGGGGAGAGAGAGAGAGAGAGAGAGAGAGACTATTTGCGTGTCTTAATAGACATGTTCTCCGGGGCGAAGCCCGGCGGGGCATGCTAGTAACATATAATGATTATAATGGACTATGGTTTTTCGCTTATTTCGCCGTATTTTACCGAATTAAATTTTATTTCAACGTTTTTTACCGTGCTTGATTTTATTTCGCCGTATTTTACTGTATTTGATTTTATTTCGCCGTATTTTATCGTGTTTGATATTATTTTAACGTTTTCTTACCGCATTTGATTTTGTTTCGCCGTACCCTTATAAAAATTTTTTACCGTTTTTGGACCGTTTTTGGACCGCCAGAACGGTCAGTTTGAGTAGTAAAAACGTGCATTTGGTTCAATGAGTACGACCCGTTTTTGGGGCGCAAATAAGGGACCCTTTTGCTTAAAAACGAGTGGTTAAAGCGGATTGCGTTCGAGTATATCCGAGTAGTAATAATGTATTCTTGTGAGTATTTTTGAGTGGTAAATACGTGCTGTGTGCGACATCGATCCAATGCTACGTACCAATATCGAGCCGACACTGATTTCCGATATTCACCCGACATAAAAAAAAATTATTTATTTTGAAATTTTATTACTATTTTTTAACTAAATTTATTTCTTAAGATGCAGTCTATGATTAAATATAAATATTTTCTCGTATTTAAAAACACATATAAAAACACTTACCTTGGTGGGATTCGAACTCGGGACCTCGGGACCTCTGGATCGTGAGCCAACTGCCTTACGTGGTAGACCACTTCTTAATTTGATATACTTAGTGTTATATATAATCTACATATGTCATAACCAGCGCAAATATATAATTTTTCAAAAGTTATCTTAAGAAACAAATTCAGTTTAAAAAGAGTAATAAAATTTTGAATTGGACATATGATATAATTTCTTAATGTCGGGTGAATGTCAGAAACCAGTGTCGGGTTATTACTAAATTTTGTGTTCGTAAATATATTTATAAAGTTAAAACATCTTTATCAAATTTATTACAAGGGCCTTATTAGATAAAAATAAGGAAACTTTTTTTATAGAATCCCTAATAAATAATGATCGGGACCTCATTAGGTTAAAATAAGGAAACCTTTCTTATGGCATCCTTAATAACTAACGATCGGGGTCTTATGTTATGTAAGGCCATTCCTAACAAATTTCTACACGGGATATATTGCATTTATGGAAACGTTCAATGCAAATTTCTCGCGAATATTTGAATTTTTTACATCGTACCACTTATCTATTAGTGAAGGGGATAAATAGTGTAAGTACTAAAACATTTAACTCTTACGGTACACTTTGAAAAGATTTTTAAGTTTGTAAAATAAATGTACTTCAATTTAGAGATAAGGAGGAGATAAGGAGTGGGAGTCTTTCAGAATTTATGAAAAATTTTGATGGATAGAAATCGAGCTGACTTGAAATCCCCCTGTATGTACATACCATAAGGTTTAAAATCGGGCGAAATCCGCGGATATTTTCTTGTGAGTAAAAAAGGAACGTACTAACGTATTGTCACTCATCAACTGAAAAATGAGTATTGAAAACGGACAACCTACTTCGTCCTCATTCTTGTGAGTAAAAAAGGACCGTATTAACGTGTTGTCACTCATCGATTGAAAAACGAGTATTAAAAACGGACAATCTACTCAAAAATACTCATACGCATACTCGGGTATACTCATCATGTTCTTTCGCACTAGACTGCGCGTGCTTGAGAGTGCAAGAAACGGACACAAAAATGATAAAACGGGCTAAAAACGATCTATATGAGGTGTAAAAGCGGTGAAATATTTTTGTAAGGGTATTTTACCGTGTTTGATTTTATTTTACCGTATTTTACCGTGTTTGATTTTATTTTACCGTATTTTACCGCGATTAATTTTATTTCAACGTTTTTTTACCGTATTTGATTTTATTTTGCCATAATTTACCGTATTTGATTTTATTTCAACGTTTTTTACCGTGCTTGATTTTATTTTACCGTATTTTACCGTGTTTGATTTTATTTCACCGTATTTTACCGCGATTGATTTTATTTTAAAGTTTTTTACCGTGTTTGATTTTATTTCGCCGTATTTTACCGTATTTGATTTTATTTTGCCATAATTTACCGTATTTGATTTTATTTTAACGTTTTTTACCGTGCTTGATTTTATTTCACCGTATTTTACCGCGATTGATTTTATTTTAAAGTTTTTTACCGTGTTTGATTTTATTTTAAAGTTTTTTACCGTGTTTGATTTTATTTTAACGTTTTTTACCGTATTTGATTTTATTTCGCCGTATTTTACCGTATTTGATTTTATTTCGCCGTATTTTACCGTGTTTGATATTATTTTAAAGTTTTTTACCGTGTTTGATTTTATTTCGCCGTATTTTACCGTATTAGATTTTATTTTACCGTATTTTACCGTGTCATAACCTGTATTGTCATCTCGACTTCTGTTTTAACGTTACTGCTGCGGAAATCCGTCACAATTTTATTGCAACTTTGGGCGCTACAAAGTCCATTTTATTGTAAAAAAGATATGCGAGTGATTATAGGTGATGCACCGAAGTCAACGCAATTGTGAACGACCATGCGCGCCTGCTCGAATGGGCAACCCGTCGTACTGCTCTGTATCGTCATGATACACCCTGTACATCTCTGTGTCCAGTACTTCGTATACAATACACCGGGTATTATACATATATTTTCTCTTCGAAGTGAGGCTGGCGAATATCGCGAATATTTAAATTGTCCGTTTAAATACTCAAATTTGTAGCTCCATTATCTATTTGCAATTTGCTGATCAAACTGGTCGAATTGGTCGAACAGGTAACTATTATAATGATTGGATTTAAGTAATGTTAATTATATTCTATTGCCTACTGCTAATTTATCATCAGATTTTATCTTAATAATATCTTGACGCTACCCACACAACACCGAAAAATTTCAGAAAGCTTTCAAAACACTGTCAATGAAATATGAAATCTTTCAAAAAAACATTTTAGACATGTTTCAGATATGCTTCAGAAAGCTAAAATGTCCGCCAAGCTGAGATTTAAGAAATGTTTCTGAAATCTCAGAAATAATTTCTGAAATAATTCTGAAATTCTTCAGAAATATTTCTGAAATGCTTAAGAAATATCTTTGAAATGCTTAAGAAATATCTCTGAAATGCCTAAGAAATATCTCTGAAATGCTTCAGAAATATCTCTAAAATGCTTCAGAAATCTCTGAAATGCTTCGAAAATATCTCTGAAATGTTTCAAAAATATATGGAAAATATTTCAGATACTTTTTCTCATATCAAATTGTTTCGGATCACTCTGTATAGGGTCATCCGGAACAATTTCATCCTGTCCTTTATAAAACATATTCTTGATCATAGTCATAATTTTGCTTCGCCGGAGGCCTGCTTATATTAGATCCCAACTGAAATTTACTTGCGAGTTAATCTTACTATTATGCGCCGCCTAGCGGCGTCGTTGCATATTTCTCTGAAATGTTTCGTAATATTTCAGTGAAAAGGGTCATAAATGATTTCGATGAAACGTTTCAGAAATACTTTTGAATAATGAGCAAAAGAATTATGTTCGGCCCAACTGGCAAATTTTATTGTTCACAAAACGCTACGTTTCGACTGCAGATTTCGGTTCTTTTCAAGCATATAAAAACTCATAAATATTGTTAGTCAGACATAATGCCCAAACTACGCCGAATCTAAAAACTAAACATAAAAAATTGTGGCACGCAACAATATAAGTATAAGTCCAAAAATAATTATATTGTTGCGCCGAACTGCACAATCTCAAGATACTCGCGTTCGCGCCGCGCGCTCGCGTGAAGAAAGAGAACTCTCGTTTATAAGAAAAGGGAACCCGAGTTTATTCAAGATCTCTGTACAAGAAAGCGTAACTTAAGATAGCGAAGGAGAACTCGTCCGAACGTTCCGAGTCTCCCCGTAAATCTGACAGTCGAAGTCAAATCAATAAATCAATATCAACAAGCTCGTTGCTAAGGACGTTTCGGCTCGTCGCACGCTTCAGCTCGGACTCGAAGATACCGGGCGGCATGCACGCAACACTGCCCCCCTTCTTCAAGATTGTCGTCCCGATAATCCTGGAGGGCAGTTTTCAGGAGACACGGCTCTTCTTCGGCGCAGACTCCAGGGCATCAGGTCGGCTTCCTGCCCTACCCCGAGCTGCTGCTACGGGTTACCGGGCGCTGATCCTTTTCCAGCCCAATCCGCCCTAAGTTCCGGACTCGCATCTTCTTTGCAGACTCCAGGGCACCAGGTCGGCTTCCTGCCCTCCCCGAGCTGCTGCTACGGGTTACCGGCCGCCGACCCTTACCGGGCCTAATCCGCTCAGCTCCGAATACGACGTCCTCTTCCCAGCCGGTACCAGAAGAGGTCCCCATTCGGTTCTTTGAGAGGGAACTGGCCAGGTTCCTCTTCGCCGACTTCAGGGCAACCCTCTTCCAGCTTCTCCCTCAAGGCTCCGCTTCAGGATCCGCACGTGAAGTCGTCGTCTTTCTCGGCCGTCGTCCGGTCGCCGCCGCTCCTCCTAATCTTCGGACAAGGGGGAGGGAACTCCCCGTGGACCCTGCGCCCCGTAGGGCTCCACAAGTCCCCGCCCGGCATTTGCCCTATGGCTCACGGGAAAACCACGGGTCAAAAAAACCGTGAGCAGGCGGTCTTCTTTTTTTTAAAAAAAGGTTTTTCCTCGAAGAGATTTCGCAGGTGATTTGCGAAGCGGTAGGTGAGATCTTCTCCCAGATCCGTAGACTTACCTCTGAGGAAGAACAAAACACAACACGCAGTAACAAGGAACAACACAATCTTAATTAATTCCTAACATTCTACCCTTTTTAAAAGTTTTCTTAAAATTTTGCGACATGTTTCCCTCTCCAAAACGCAATTTTTTTTTCTTTTAATTCCGCGAGCTCTTCGACGTCCTCTATTGATACTAAAATTGAACGCACCTTTCCCCGTAAGCAAGAGGCCAACGTACGTCACAGTTTTCGTAGCGTCCACCCAGCGATTCGCGCGCGCGATTAAATTAAATTGCGAGAAGAATTTTCGCAGCAAAACTGTCCCATCGAATATATCGCCGTTTGGGTATAAGCTCAAGCTTATAGCCCAAATCAGTGCAAGCATCTCTATCCCCCGCGTTTGCAACTCGCGACCCCAAAAGTCTCTCGTAGCTCTTAACCCAGAAGGACTTAGCTGGTTAAGACGCAGGAGCTCCTCTTCCTGCCGTAGCAACGTCGCTGCGAACTCCGCTTCCTTCCGCGCTTGCTCCTCTCGCAGCTGGCGTAACTCCTGTTGAGCGGCCTGCAACGTCGTTTCTGCGGAAGACTCTGGGGTGCCTGCCCGAGCCCTTTTTCTCGTCGGCGCCGTCGTCATTGTCTCGTCCGTCGCTCTCACTCGTTCGATCCTGGACGAGCCCCCAAAATGTTGTGCCAAACTGCACAATCTCAAGACATTCGCGTTCGCGCCGCGCGCTCGCGTGAAGAAAAAGAACTCTCGTTTATAAGAAAAGGGAACCCGAGTTTATTCAAGATCTCTGTACAAGAAAGCGTAACTTAAGATAGCGAAGGAGAACTCGTCCGAACGTTCCGAGTCTCCCCGTAAATCTGACAGTCGAAGTCAAATCAATAAATCAATATCAACAAGCTCGTTGCTAAGGACGTTTCGGCTCGTCGCACGCTTCAGCTCGGACTCGAAGATACCGGGCGGCATGCACGCAACAATATAAATCAAAAATTATATATTTGTGCGTTAAATTTACAGAAGTAAAATACAATTTAAACGGCATTTTTGTTATTCGTTTATGTCGAAGGACATGTAAAAGCCGTGCGGTGGTAAAATTTTAACTGACGAGAACAGACAATTAATAAACAAACCAATGACGTCAATATTAAAAATTATGATATGTTTTTATGATATGTTCGTAGAGATGTAAAGATTGCAAATATTGGGCAGACAAAAAGACATTTGTGCACACGTCTCAAAGAACACCAGAACGATATCAGAAAACCGGCGAGCAAGCATTCTGTAGTGAGTGAGCATCGAACATCCTATGGGCATGATTTCGATTGGGGGAAGCCAGAAATAATACATAAGGTGAGACAGATTAGAAAAAGGGAATTAGCGGAGATGTTTTTTATTAAAAAATTTGATGACACCATATTAATTTACAAAAGGACACGGAGAATCTTAACGCTCTCTACGAACATATTATAAAAGCACTGTTTCCCTCTCCACGCTCTGGGTTTCAATATTGACGTCATTAGTTTGTTTATTACTTGTCTGTTCTCGTCAGTTAAAATGTTACCACCGCACGGCTCTTACATGCCCTTCGACATAAATGAATAACAAAAATGCCGTTTAAATTGTATTTTACTTCTGTGAATTTAACGCACAAACATGTAAGTTTTGATTTATATAATTATTTTTGGACTTATACTTATATTGTTGCGTGCCACAATTTTTGATGTTTAGTTTTTAGATTCTGCGTAGTTTGGACATTATGTCTGACTAATAATTAATATTTGTGAGTTTCTATACGCTTGAAAAGGACCGAAATCTGCGGTTGAAACGTAGCGTTTTGTGAACAATAAAATTTGCCAGTTGGGTCAAACATATAATTCTTTTGCTAATTGTTAATTATTCACTGGCGATTCAAGTTTTTACTTCTCCGTTTTTACTTCTGAATAATTTCAATGATACATTTTAATATTATTTTCCAAGTTATCTTTCGGAAAGCTTTGTGAACAATAAAATTTGCCAGTTGGGTCAAACATATAATTCTTTTGCTAATTGTTAATTATTTACTGGCGATTCAAGTTTTTACTTCTCCGTTTTTACTTCTGAATAATTTCAATGATACATTTTAATATTATTTTCCAAGTTATCTTTCGGAAAGCTTTCAATGATACGTATTTTAGACATTACGTACGAAATATTTCTCTGAAATGTTTCATAATATTTCAGAAATATTTCAGTGAAAAGGGTCATAAATGATTTCGATGAAACGTTTCAGAAATACTTCTGAATGATTTCAATTTTACATTTCAATATTAATTTCCAAGTTATCTTTTGGAAAGCTTTCTGAAACAAGTTTTGCTGAATTACGATTATGTTTTTCTATTATTCATATTAATTAATAATTCATCTTAGGTATATCTTAACACTTGCTTAAGCGAATGATATATTTTACACTCGTTTTGTAACGTAATAACCGATAATTCTAAATAAAAAAATTCATCATTTTAATGTTATTTGGTGATTGCACCACTAATTTTAATTTTATAAAAGGAAGTAGAAGCTGTAGAAGCACTCAGCGGCTCCTTTTGATACAACTGTGGCAATGGAGTGCATACAGTTGTTGAAAGAAAGACACCAGTTATGTACTGGTCCAGATAACCAGCCAATATACGATCCTCAGGGAAATACTTGACGTAATAGGTGAGTGATACATTTTTTGTTTATTTGCATCTTTTAAGTGACATACATCTCTTAAATTACAAATATTTACAAAAAGTATCTTTTTTTTTATAGATAAGAAGTTAATATCAGTACCTGTTTCGGAAGAGTCTTTGGCGTTCTTTCAGCTACAACAAATAATTTTAGACTGTGATATTGATAAACCCGATAGTCTTAATCTCGAATCCAGTGGTGCGTTATTAAGTACTCAGTCGTCGACACAACATGGTATGAATTTTCATCACTTCATGTTTCTTTGATAATGTGCTTTTGATAATATTCCGGGAGCTTTTCAGCAAGCGACACAAGTCGACACAAGTGTCGTTTTATCTTTGTTACTCATTGCTGAAAAAGAAAGATAGAACGATGTTTGTGTCGCTTGCTGAAAAGCTCCCATCATAATTATTAAATAATTGCTATGACTAATGTAGCATAGCCTATACTTATTTGTTTAATGTTACAGCATCTTGGAAAGATAATAATGCTACAAAAAGATTAATTTATGCCTGGAAAGAGCATGAGAATGATTTTAAAAGTGGAAAATGTAAGGCCTCAGAAGTATGGAAAAAAGTTGCCATTGTTCTTCAAAATGAGAATAGTCGGTGGGTGTACACTGGCACGCAATGTGAAAACAAATTCAAAGAATTGCGCAAGAAGTACATTAAGGTAGTTCGATGATGAACGACTTTTGCCAAAAGTGATAGGTTTTATTTTTTATATCGAAAAAAGGAACTCTCCTGAATCGATTAAGCCCAGAAAGAAGATAATTCACCGTCCCGTTCTCAAGATATTTAATTTCAAAATTAGGTGATTTTAACATTGGTCTAATAGGAAAAGAGATATTTTCCTATAAATAACACGAGTTTGCGAAAAATCTTTTGCCAAAAATGTCCGAACAATATATATCGATAGAAAGAGGACACTGTGAGGAAGCCTATAGTTGAAGGTGAACACGATCCACCGTACAGTTTTTTTTTAATTAATAATTAAAGTTTGGTTTCCGGTGCTCAAGCGCTGATTTTCACAACTCGAGCATGGCGACGTGGCAACGCCGCACGCTGGGATCGTCGGCGTAAGGTTAGGTGCACGTTAGGTGTGAGTGAGCGCAAAGACAAACAAGTGTACCAACCGCACGAACTGTTTGGCGTTACCATGTCGCTGCCCTCATCTCGTACATGAGGGCAGCGAGGAAAATTGTTTATGTAAAAAATTACATGCAACTTGTGGCGAAATTACTGTACTTCAGTAAATCGCCATAATAACGCAATAATTCAATCAAAATAATCTTCGAAGTAGAGCACTCAAGAGTTGGCACAAGTTGAAAATTATAGTCAAGCGACGCATTAATAACACACTTCATTTTAATCTATTTCAGATAAAATATTATTCTACAACGTAAAAATTACTTACTAATGGTCTTTTTACGTCGTTACGAAGCTTTGCAATGCATTATCCTATTTTTTTATAATCATATAAATAATTTGATTAAAAAATCATAAACATTGTTGTGACTTCGGCCCTTCATCATCGAACTACCTTAAGGTAAAAGACCATAACAAGCAATCAGGCAATAGTCCAATGACTTGTAAATTCTTCAATGAATTTGAGGAATTCAGCTATGCCTGATGAGGCAACTGCAATAGCGATCTTCTTTTGACTTTTTATTTTTGCCAAAATCAATGAAATGACAAACGTTTTGCGCCAGAGAGAGAGTACCTCCTGGCGCATCTATGAAGTAAATGTTACCCTTATTATCTTCGACACTATTTATTATCTCATCGTATACCATTTTTTGTTCTGTATTCAGTTTCACTTCGTTTTCTTGCAGATATACTTGTAAGTCGTCGATATTGTGTACTGTTTCTTGTAAGTAAAGTAGGTTATCTATGTTTGAATCATTGCGCTGAGGTTCTGGCAAACCAAACTCTTTCAAGCACTTTTCTCCATGAGTGAACACTATGTCCTCAAGAAGAATCAACCCCTCATTGAAAATTTCCTCTGTGAACTGAACCTCATTATTCTTACTTTTCTGTCAAACCCGATGTAAAATATCATCGTATAGGTGTGTCCGGTATGCATTCCATAATTCTAAAGGATTAGACATTTCACAAAACATTAGCATAATGCTAAATAACTCTCTCATTTTGTGCGCACTTTCTGAAATAGCTGCATCTGATAGTGTACCCTGGCGGAAATATTTCTACAAAATTTTAAAAAAAATAAAAGTGTGCTACAAAAAACTATAAAATATAATTGCCAGAATCTATTAAAATCTACATAAATTTGAGAAGTGCTACAGAATTCTACATAAAAATGCTAGAATTGGAACACTTTTGTAAATTTATGTATTTTTTTAATTGGATCTTGATCTATAAATTTGTCGGTGAAACTACGTCAAACTACAACTAATACTGATATTCTACACATTTCTATGTCTATTTGAGTACAGTAGACTACAAGGAAATACTACCCTGGTGGAAATAATTTTACAAATTTTTATGAATAACTACAACTTTTTGGATGTACTATGAACAAAATAAAAAATAAAATTTACTTCTCTCGTTAAACATTATTTTATTGCTAAAAATCTTGATTACGTGCAAGCTTAATTAAATACATTTATATTGTACTTAGAAAATTTGCTTACCACCGCTGGATTTGAACCTAAAACCCGAGCTGAAACCCCTGGCTCTTGAGTCAGTCACCTTCCGCACTGTGCTACAACATTGATTGATGAAGGCGTTTCCTATTGTCTATATATGTTACACTTATTGTTAGCAGACGTACGGAAGGTGTTAGTTCTTAATAAAGTCGGTTTATTATACAAGGCAGGACCTCACCGACAAACTTTGAGGAATGATAGGTCACACAATTAAAAGGGATCATTTTTTGTTAAGGAACATATGGTCGCTAACGCGTCCATCGAAAATCAGCCGATTTCAATCAAATTATTTTGGCATCAAGTTGCTTCTTTCTAAGTTACTTGTGTTCAAAACTCTTAAAATGTTGTCTAAAATTAAGAGACTATCACCATATAGTATGCAGATAGTCATGTTCAATTTTAAAATGTCATAAACCAATTGCATAGCCGTATTAGCGTCTTAAGATATAACTTAAGACTGTCTTGAAATAACATCCAACTATGAATAACGGCCATAGTCTCTTAATTTTAGACAAAATTTTTAGAGTTATATTGCTACAACTTGATCTATAAATTACGGGACAAAACTACGTCAAACTACTACTATTAACTACTATTAAAAATTTGGGAATCAATAAAATCTTAAAAAATTAAAATATCTGCTTACTTGTAGAATACTACAATTATTTATAAATGACTATAGAAATCTGCCACAATTTACATATCGTAAAACTATGCAAATTAGAATCTAATCCAGTTTTTAGTTTCTCATAAAATACTACAATTTTATACAAATAGTAACAAGTACCGATTTGTTTGTACAGCTAAAAAATTTATTACAATTATGGCTAATTAAAATTTGTAATTTTTAGTTAAATGTTACAAGTTTTTACACAAATCGTCCAAAATTCATCTATTATATTAATAACTTCTTAATTCGCAGAAGTCAAAATACTTATGTTTTTATTTTCGTGTAGTCTGTTGTAAAGTCCAATAGAAAAATACATAAATGTACAATTTTTTACCTTTATATATTTCTGATTCGTGAATGATTGTAATTTTGCATATATACAATACTACAAGATCTTACAGAAAATGACAAAATCCTTAAGTCTGTTACAGCTCGTGAATTCATGAAAATCTACATAAATTTGCTTTTTGTAGATGTTTATAAGATATTACAAGTTTACATGGAAATTAACAGACCTTCAACCAAACTTTTCACCTTTCCATGGAAAATTGTAGTATCTTATAAAAATCTAAAAAAGCGAATACATGTAGATTTTCATGAATTCACGATTCGTAAAAAGCTAAGAATTTTGTCGTTTTTTAGAGGACCTTGTAGTATTATATGCGAAATTACAATCATTCACGAGTCAGAAATTTAATAAGGTAAAAAATTGTACATTTGTGTATTTTTCTATTGGGTCTTACAGCAAATTATACGAAAATAAAAACATAAGTATTTTGACTTCTGCAAATTAAGGAGTTATTAATAATAGATAAATTTTGAAAGATTTGTGTAAAAACTTGTAACATTTAACTAAAAAATACAAATTTTAATTAGCCATAATTGTAATACATTTTTTAGTTGTACAAACAAATTGGTATTTGTTACTATTCGTACAAAATTGTAGTATTTTATGAGAAACTAAAAACTGAATTGGATTCTAAATTGCAAAGTTTTACGATACGTAAATTATGGTAGATTTCTGTAGTCATTTATAAATCATTGTAGTATTCTACAAGTAAACAGATATTTTAATTTTTTAAGATTTTGTTTCTTCTTAAATTTTTAAAATTTGTAGATCTATGTACTATTTTTTATTAAATTGCAGTTTTTCATGAAATATTACTTGCAATAATTTCTTGATTTGAGAGCATTGTAATTTATGGTACTATTTCGTAGATATTTCTACAAAAAAATAATTATTTCTACAAAAAATTAAATATTTTAACAGAAATATACAAATTTCTATTTTTAGTCAAATTTTGTAGTTATTCATAGAAATTTTTTCCGCCAGGGAAGTGTTAGGAGATAAATCTTGTGTCCAACCTGTGGTCCTGGCTTCCAATTTGAGAAAGCGATCAGCAACCATTAGTTCTCCAAACAGTGAGAAGGAAAATGAATCTGGTAAAGATGAATATAATGAAAAAAAGAAAGTAAGGAAAACCAGAGTTCAAAGGGAACTGGCTGAATGGTCTGCTGCTTTACGTGAAGATGCTAGACACAAGGAGAAAGCAAGAGAACAGCGTCACAAAGAACTGGTGGCAGTATCTGATCGAGCAGTTGCTGCATATAAAGAAATGATGGGAAAACTCATAGAAAAGTTATAAGGATTATTAGATAAGTCATATTCTAACAAGTGATTACACAGTAGAATATACAGTTAGTTTAAGTCCATATATATGGATTTTTGTATAAGACTTGTTATTTTCACTACAAGGTATTTTTAATAAATATCTTTTTATTTTCTTGGAAAAAGTGCAAGATTTGATATCTCAAAAGTTGCCAAAGAATTAAAAATGCTTGTTTATTTCAATGCTTGTTTATTTATCTCTTCACAGATATTTGAAAGAGAAAAAGGACACAGTTTTGTATAAATTTTATTTAATATTGTATTTCTGTTAAGTCTGTAATGCTAGTCTATAAGTTAGAAAATGTTATTTTTTGTCCTGAAATAGAATTAGAAAAAGTCAGGATTTTATGCTATATTATATTATAAGTATATCTTCTGTTATTTTAATATAATTTCATACAAGTATCTTATTTTTTGTTGTTAAATGAGTGACCCATGATTTTTAAGAGTAAAACTTGTAGTAGTAGTATTTATTAATGCTTCACCTTCTGGTGCTTACATAGCAGTTTAGCCTGCCAGACTTTACACAACTATACATTTGTCAAATCCTGTTTCCGGTTTTACATTTTGCTGTTACGATCCTGCTTATAAACCATTTGAACAATACATATATTATGAATTTTTACATTTAAACTCATTACACTATTTTTTCTCCATTTCTAATCTTATCTTTTTCAAACCTTTCATCCATCCATACCCTGCTCCATCGTCACTTAGCATATCAACCATTCTTCCCTTCCAACTCTCTACTTTTTCACATCTCGTACTTACATGTCGCAAATCTTCGTTTTCTTTCCCACATAATCTACATTTTCTCCATTCCTCATTCATCCAATACATATTCCCTCTTGTCTCATTTCCACACCTCATTCTCGCTATTAGGTTTATCCTTTCCTTCCCTTTTCTGACCCCATCTATGATATATCTAGGCAGCCATCCTATTTTTACATCTTTATAGTCCTTACATGCTTTTGAGTTTTCAATTTTTTCCGCTCTCTTCTGCATATCCACCTCTCTGTCTCTTGACACCATGCATTCAATGCCTTCATCTCCTGTCCTTATCAGTTCTTCCTCACTCATACCGCATCTCTGTATGTATTCTCTTCTCTCTTTACTTTCTGTCGACCAATTTTGTATATCTTCTCTGCTTTCTTCCTCCTTTCTTTCCTTCCAACATTCTCTTAGAATTACGTTTCTATTATCATTTCCCATTTTCTCATCATATTTTGCCGCTCTTCTTCCCGCTACAATTCTTATCTTCGCTCTTTTCATTTCTTCTCTCACTACATACCCCGGGGTCGATCTTTGTAAGCCTAGAATCCATCTTATGTATCTCTCCTGGACAACCTCTATCTCCTTCCTTTCTCTGTATCCCCATATCTCTACTCCATATAACATTATTGGATTTATAATTTTATCAAACAGTTTCATTCTCCATATTATATTCGCATTAAACTTCCTTTCTCCATAACTCCATATCCATGCTATTGCAATTTTTCCTTTCCTTATTCTGTCTTTTATGTGCATCTCATCATTATTGTTTCTGCATATTTTATACCCTAAGTAGTTAATTTCTTTCGTCTCTTCAATTCTCGTATCTCCCCACCACCATTCTCTCTTCTTCTCTTTTCCACCTCCCTTCTTGAATACGATTATTTTTTATTTTTCTGTACTTAGCTCTAATTTCTTCCTTTTTATATACCTGTAGAACACCTTCATCATTATATTCATTATATCTTCATTTTCTGCAACAAGTACTATGTCATCTGCATATTCTAGCGACCATATCCTTTCCTTTCCGATCTTCACTCCACTAGGATTTTTCTTCAACTCTTCTTCTATGTCTGAAATATATATGTCAAATAATGTCGCGCTAATTGGGCATCCCTGTCTCACACCTTTTACAGTCCAAAATTCTTCCGTTTCTTTATTGCCTATCTTCACTCTGTATCTAATTTCGCTATAAATCTCTTTCACTCTATCCACTAAACCTTTACTTATTCCTCTCTTTTCCATCATCTCCCATATTTCTTCTCTATTTAATCTATCGAACGCTGCTTTCAGATCGGCGAAAAAGGCAAATAATTTTCCTCCTTTTCTTTTGATCCTCTTTCCTATTACATGTTTTAGTATTTTTATATTCTCTATTGTTCCTCTTCCTTTCCTGAAACCTGCCTGTGTTCTGCTCCATCCACCCTTTTCGTCCAGTTCCTTTACAATCTTTTTATTTAAGCAGTTTGCATATATCTTGTATAACGTGCTTGTGAGTACTACCCCTCTGTAATTTTCTACCTTTTTTCTGTCTCCCTTCTTTCGTATCGGTATTATCACCCCCATTCTCCAATCTTCTGGAAATCCTTTTCCTTTCCATACCATCTTGACTATTTCAGTGGCATTTTTAATTAGGTTGTTATCTCCACTTTTCCATACTTCGTTTCTTATACCATCTTTTCCTGCTGCCTTACCATTCTTTAGCTTCTTTATTTCATTTAATACCTCTTCGCTCGTCAACTCAATTGCATCTCCTTCATCTTCTTCATTTCTTACTCCCATTCCGCCATGGTTTACTTCGCTTCCTTCTAGGTTTTTCATGAAATATTCTTTCCACTCCTTCAATTCAATTTGCTTGCATACCTTTTCTCTTTTCTTCCTTCCTCTATTTATAAAGTCCCATGCTTGTTTTTCTGTTTTTATGTCTTCGATTTCTCTTTCCTCCTTCCTTTTCCACTCTTCTTTCTTCTTTCGGCATAACGACTTATAGCAGTGATTCATTTCTTTCCATCTTTTCTTCTCCTCTTCTCCTCTATTTATTTTCT
This sequence comes from Temnothorax ravouxi, assembly GCA_030770255.1. Classification (NCBI taxonomy): domain Eukaryota; kingdom Metazoa; phylum Arthropoda; class Insecta; order Hymenoptera; family Formicidae; genus Temnothorax; species Temnothorax ravouxi. Next base: position 76,761 of record JASTWP010001111.1, read on the forward strand.
TTCTTTTTTTATTTAGCTCTTTTTTCATCTTCTTGCACTCGTTGTCCCACCACGGATTCCACCCTATTTTTCTTCCTGTTCCTTTCTTTTTTTTTTTTGTTGCATTTCCTATATTGTCCTTCAATTCCTTCCATTTCTCTTCAACATTGCTCGTAACTCTCCATTCTGCCCTTTCTATGTTTGCTTTGAATGCTTTCTTTCCCTCCTCAGACCAGTCCTGAATCTCTTCTTTTTCTTCATTTTCCGTTCTCCTTTCCTCCTTTTCCCCCCTTATTCTTATAGTTATTGGTTGGTGGTCGGAATCTGTCCTACACTGCATCTTGAACTTTTCTATTTTTTCCCATGCTTCTATATTTGCGATTCCTAGGTCTATTACCGATCTATTTCCATTTTTTTCATATGTCCATTTGCCATCTTCGTCACCGTATTTTTCTCCATTCAACACTATCCATCCTCTATCTTCGACCGTCTCCAATAGATTTCTACCTTGCTTATTGGTCAGTCTGTCTTTTGAACTTCTCTTATTTCCGTTTTTATCTTGTTCTGTCCATGGTGATCCTCCTTCGCTTCCTATTCTCGCGTTAAAGTCCCCGCATATTAATAATCTTTCTTCTTCGTTTTCTTTCACTGATTTCTTTAAGTTCTCGATTAGTTCTTCGCCTCCTCCTCTGTTGTAGATGGTCATTATTCTCCATCGCTCCCCTCCTACTATGATTCTTCTTTCTTGAATGTCTTCTGCTGTGTCTACATATTCCTCTTCTTCTAGCTCCTCTCTCACCCCGGTAATTATACCTCCCATCGCTCTTCCCCTCTTGTTTTCTCTCCTCGCACATTGACTTATCCATCTCCATCCGCTCGGCATTTTCTCACACCAGCTCTCCCAATCTTTCGCCTCCAACCAAGTTTCGGTTAAGCCTATTATATCATACTTATTTAAATACTCCCAAAATTCCTCGTCCTTACCCTTTACTCCAGCAACATTCCACACAATCATTCTTATCCCTTTTTCATCCATACCACTATCCTTCATTCTTTTCTTAACTTCTATTCGTTTGTCCCCCTTGAAATCTTCCTAAGAGTAAAACTTGTATCTATAAGTATAGATTTAGTGGTTATGGCCAAATATTCCCTCCATTTAAATATTGATTATGCGAAATGACATAATAAAAAAATGTATTTTGACAAAATGTTTTTATTTACAATAATTACATACTCGCAACTATAATCGCTTCAATCGTGCTTGCTTCTTGCTTTCTTATTACAGAGTAGAATATATAATTTTTAAGTATAGTATTAGACTGCACTTGCATCCTATAATTTAAGCTATTAATGCTGCTAAATAATTGCGTTTTGTGGACCCTGAACATCATTGTAAACATTTTCTACTCCAAGTTCGTCAGTTAGCCCTCGACCTTGATTCTGTTCAGCACTATCTCTTTCACCATGCTGTCTTCCCTCTTCAATAAAATCGTCTACTCTATCATTACATCTTTCAAGACATATGTTGTGTAGCACACAACAAGCTAATATTACATAAGGAATCAGATCTGCCACGCTCATATACAAATATTTCAGTCTTCGGAATCTTCCTTTTAACAGGGCAAATGCTCTCTCCACTACTTGCCTTATTCTTGACAATTCCCTATTAAAGTTGATATGAACCTGCATACAAAAAGCATCAGAAAATTACAGTTTAATCGATACAGGTATGAAAGACAAAATAAAAGGATAATAGCAATATCCTTTGTTTATGTACGGTGGGATGCACCAAGATAGCACTAGATAAGCCTTATCTCCTATGATATATTCATTTCCTGGAAAGAACTTTGCACAATCCTCTTGTACAGACATCCACAAATCTGAATTTCTAAATATCCTGGAATCATTTACAGAACCTGCGAACCCTACAAAGCAGTCTGTAAACACCAGGTCTGTGTTGCAAACAGTTTGCAAAGTAAGGGCATATTCACATTTCCTGGTCCTGTATGATTCAGAGTGAAGCTAGATATAGATAAGAACATAAAAATAAGATGAGTTATTAGAACAACGAGAAGATAATCAAAATAGCATAAAAATAAAAGTTTTACATGTGGAGCAAGGATGGGTATGTGCGAACCATCAATAGCTCCAATGACATCTGGAAGGACACCAATTTCACTGAATCTGTTCTTCACAGCAGTTAATTGGTCCCTTTGTGGCCACACAATAATACTATTTGCTATGTCATTCAAAGCATACACAACTCTACGGAAAGAATTGTGTAAAATAGACTTTCCCATATTAAAACGATCTGCAACAGACCTATAACACGAATCTAATTATTGCGCACATCATTAATAGGAAAATCTAATGCTTATATTCACAGAACTTTCACTCAGATTTGCCTCCTCAATTATTCCATCTTCCTCGTCATCATTACTGTCTGGATATAAATTATTTAACAAGTTATTTAAAGCTGTCCTGATTATTTTATATCCAGCAGTCACGGCGCAGGATACAATAACACTTTTTTAGGATTGCCTTTTCGTCCGCCATGTCTTATTACTTATTGCCAGTTATTGCCGTTCGGAAACTACTTACACCCGGGGTGTACCCTGCCCCCACCACTACTCACCCGGGTCTACCCTCAGGATGGCGTTTCCGAACGCAGCCTTATAATGTAAAGCCACGACACCGTTCCCCGGGTCGCGCTTTCGCTCCGGAATATTCGCGATAATTAACGTAATTGCCGACAAGGCGAACTTAGCGATCGACAGCGAAAGCGAGGGGCACCGGAATGGTCTCGTGGCCGTGGAATCGCGACCGAAAGATAGACTCCTGAAGATCGCGGTAGGCGCGTCGATGACGCCGTTCAATATTGCGAGTGTGCCATTTCTCGCGCCCGTCGAGTTCACGTCCGCGTGTCTCGTCGTGCGTAGTATTTCGCCCGGTCGGAACTTAGATTCTACGAGCGATAATGCCTGCGTGAGAATAGTCTGTGCCTCGGTTAATTGCATTGGATGTTATTTGCGTTGTCGTCCTACTCGCGTTCGGAGATTACTCGCGCTCAATCATATTTGTGTTAATTTAGCGTTTGCGTTGTAATGTCGTTCACGGCGGCATACTATTCGCGTTAGAATGTTGTCCGGGTCTACCGATATCTTGCGTAGGAATACTTTTCGCGTTCGGCTGAGTCTTCGCGTTCGAATAATTGCGTTCGGATTACTCGCGTTGAAATATTAATCGTGTTCGGTTCCTTGCGTTGGAGTATTACTCGCGTGCGGTAATTTCTCGCGTCAGAGTCTTATTCGCGCTATTACTTGCAGTCGGATAAGGTTCGCGTCAACCGATTATTTGCGTTCGACTATTGGTCGCGTTAGGATATCACTTGCGTTATGGTGTCACTTGCGTCTAGCTATTATATATTTGCGTTAATTTTGCGTTTCGTTAGTGCTCGCGGTTCTTCCGTATTTTTCCTCGCGTCCGTTCTCGCACTTCGCGTTATGCCGAGTACCCCGGCGTATTATTCTTCGCGTTCGAGATTCGCTGAATACAGTGCGTCGCATTCGAGCAGATTGACTTGCGAATTGGCATTTATGGTTTTGTTTTTTTTTGTTGAGTGACTAAAGAATAAATGTTATTCCTGATCTGTTAATCGTTTGAGTTTGTGGTATTATTTTTTTTGTTGTCACTCCGCCGAATATCGCGCTGCCCTTCATCACCCCCGCCCTAGGATTCGGTCGAGCTAGTCGATTCCTCGCACATCCGCACGTTTCGTTTGGCGTCTCGTTTCGGTTTCTTTTGCGATTTCGCGGACGCGCATTTACGCGTCTGGCGCCCAACGGTAAAATTGTTTCGCGAAGTGTCGGAGGTGCGAGGGAATCGACGGAGAGGTCTGTCATCCCGCTCTCCTCAATCCTTTTGATCCGGCACACGCCCCGGACCGCTTCGGGAGTGAAAAAATCGTGACAGTACATATAATAGATATACATATAATAGATATAATGTCAATATTAAAAATTTGTGCAGCTGTATACTCTTTTTAAACTGAATTTGTTTCTTAAGATAATTTTTGAAAAATTATATATTTGCGCTGGTGTGACATATGTAGACTTTATATAACACTTACATCAAATTAAGAATAAGTAGTCTACCACGTAAGGCAGTTGGCTCACGATCCAAAGTGTATGTATATATATATATATACATATACGTACGTGTATTATATATTATATGTACCAATTTAGTATAGAATGCATTTACGTACTGTGCTTCTATGTACATATAATAGATATAATAGGGCGGCGGTGTGGTCTAGTGGTAGAGCGCCAGGCTCGTAATCTGAGGAACCAGGTTCGAGTCCACTAGAGCCATGAATCATGGAAAAGTTTTTTCCGAAAAAACCGCGCCCCTCCGTGCAAGATGCGGAGAAAACTGGGCTCCGTCTTTCGGAAGAGACGTTAAACTGTTGGTCCAAAGGAGGAAACAGTAAGGTAGTGGATGAAATGGAGGTTAGGGTTGGGTACGTCCCTTCAAAACGCCCTTTAAGGCCCCTTGGGGTATATAAAGTAAAAATTCTTTATCCTTTATAATAGATATAATGTCAATATTAAAAATTTGTGCAGCTGTATACTCTTTTTAAATTGAATTTGTTTCTTAAGATGATTTTTGAAAAATTATATATTTGCGCTGGTGTGACATATGTAGACTTTATATAACACTTACATCAAATTAAGAAGTAGTCTACCACGTAAGGCAGTTGGCTCACGATCCAGAGGTCCCGAGTTCGATCCCACCAAGGTAAGTGTTTTTTTCAAATACGAGAAAATATTTATAATCATAGACTGCATCTTAAGAAACAAATTTAGTTATAAAATAGTAATAAAATTTCGAAAAGAATAATTTTTTTTATCCCGGTGAATATTGGAAATGTGCCACAACATTGCTGCACATTGCAGCAAAATTGCGCTACAATGGGGACGGCGAGATGACAAGCTCAGCGCAGAGGGCAGCACCGAAATTAGAGACTTGTCATAATGTTTACGTTTAATGGGTAGAGAGGTTTGGAGAATTTTTTAACATGTCGGGGGAATGTGTGTGGCATATGGATGTAACAATAAGGGAGGGCATCGGTTCCCGAGGGACAAGATGATGAAAAAAACGGTGGATCACTGCTATAAAACGCGATTTATGTCCGAATACAAATTCGCTGTGCACAAACCACTTTAGACCTGAGGATTATATTACCACCGTCTTTGAAAGTAGTGAGTTTACAATAAAATTAATAGACATATAATGAAACATATGTTTAGTTACGAATTTGTATTCGGACATAAATCCTCGCGTTTTATAGCAGTGATGATCCACCGGTTATTTTTCATCATCTTGTCATTCTTGTCCCTCGGGAACCGATGCCCTCCCTTATTTTTACATCCATATGCCACACACATTCCCGGCATGTTAAAAAATTCTGAAATATTCACGTTTATGTACACAGATTTTCTCGTTAACGATATGCTCGGTACTCGGCAGCTCGGTGTGTCTCCAATTTCGCTAGCGCCCCTAGCGGCTAAAAGTGGCACGCGCCGTCCCCATATTGCCACAACATTGCTGCACATTGCAGCAATATTGCCCAGGGTAGGACATAGAGCATTGCAGCAATATTGCATGCAATATTGTAAGCTTGCCGTGCAAGATTGCTGCAAGATTGTTGCAATATATCGTGCTGTTAGGGTAAATGCATTCTATACTAAATTGGTACATCTATATATATAAAAGAGAATGTATGTATGTATGTCCTTTATGCCTGCCCAAACCCCTGAACCGAATGTTTACCAAAAGTATATGAAATAGGGGTAGAATTTTCCGGGGAGTGTTATAGAGTGTATAGATTTTCGTTACCGATCTTTTTGGGAATCGGTATCCAAAATTTTGACAATTTTTCGGGAATTAATTTACCGAATTTTAAAGAATTATAGATCAAAGAGGGGTAGAATTTTCCGGGGAGTGCTATAAAGTGTATAATTATTTGTTACCGATTTTTTTGGAAACCGGTACCGAAATTTTTTCAATTTCTCGGGAATTTATTGACCGAATTTTAAAGAATTGTATATAAAACAGGGGTAGAATTTCCCGGGGAGTGTTACAAACTGTATAATTTGTATAGCCGATCTTTTTGGAAACCGGTTTTTTTAATTTTTTAAATTTTTCGGGAAATAATTGATTGAAATATATGAAATAGGGGTAGAATTTTCCGGGGAGTGCCACTATGTGTATAGTTTTTTGTTACCAATTTTTTGGAAACCGGTTTTTTTTAATTTTTTGGGAAATAATTCACCGAATTTCAAGGAATTATAGATCATATAATTTTTTGTTACCGATCTTTTTGGAAACCGGTTTTTTAATTTTTTAAATTTTTCGGGAAATGTTTAATTGATTCTCAAAAAATTATACATGAAGAAGGAGTAGAATTTCTCGGGGAGGGCTATAAAATGTACTATTTTTTGTTACCGATTTTTTTGGAAACCGGTTTTGGAATGACCGAATCTCAAAGAATTGTATATAAAGTAGGGGTTGAATTTTCCGGGGAGTGCTATAAAGTATATAATTTTTCATTACCGATTTTTTTGGAAGCAGGTATCAGAAGTTTGACGAATTTTTCGGGGATTGAATTTTGAATTTTGAATTGAAAAGAAGCCAATTAACTTGAAACTTGGTGACATTTATGAATATATGTTCGGAGCAAACTTCTGAGCTCGAACTTCTGAGCCGAACATATATTCATAAATGTCACCAAGTTTCAAGGGTAAACCAATGAATGATGTCGCTACCCTAGATATAGAAGTCGATGTTAAATTTCACTAATGCGAAAATATACGACGGTGCGCCGCGTAGCGGGCGCGAGTCTTTTAATATCATTCTCTATCTTTTATTAGTTCGCGTACATACAGACAGAGAACGGTAATTATTCTGTCTCCCTCCCTGTCTCTCTCTTTTACAAGTTGACACATACATATGAAGCATGCCACACTTGCGAACGATATACCAAATAAATGAATTTTCCGGGGAGTGCTATTGGGTATGTAGTTTCTTATTATCTATTTTCTGGAAACAGATTTCTTTAATTATTTTAATATTTAAAAAATAAAGAATTAAAAAAATTAGTTTCCAGAAAATCGGTAACGAAAAACGGGGAGTGCTATAAAGTGTATAATTTTTTGTTACCGATCTTTTTGGGGTAGAATTTCCCGGGGAATGTTACAAGCTGTATAATTTGTATAGCCGATCTTTTTGGAAACCGGTTTTTTTAATTTTTTAAATTTTTTGGGAAATAATTGATTGATTCTCAAAAAATTATACATGAAGAAGGAGTAGAATTTCTCGGGGAGTGCTATAAAATGTACTATTTTTTGTTACCGATCTTTTTGAAAACCGATTTCGGAATGATCGAATCTCAAAGAATTGTACATAAAGTAGGGGGTAAATTTTTCGGGGAGTGCTATAAAGTATATAATTTTTCATTACCGATCTTTTTGGAAGCAGGTATCAAAAGTTTGACGAGATTTTCGGGAAATAATTGATCGAATTTTAAAGAATTGTATATAAAACGGGCAGAATTTCTCGGGGAGTGCTATAAACTGTATAGTTTTTCGTTATTGATCTGAGAGAAGGAGAGAGAGGGACAGAGAGGGAGAGAGAGGGAGAGAGGGAGAGAGAAAAGGAGAGAGAGAAAGGGAGAGGGAGGGAAAAAGAGGAAGAGAGAGGGACAGAGAGGGAGAAAGGGAGAGAGGGAGAGAGGAAAAAAGGGAGAGAGGGAGAGAGGAAGAGAGGGAGAGAGGGAGAGAGGGAGAGAGGAAGAGAGGAAAAGAGGGAGAGAAAGAGGAGAGAGAGAGAGGAGAGAGAGAGAGAGAAAGAGAGAGAGAGAGAGAGAGAGAGAGAGAGAGAGAGAGAGAGAGAGAGAGAGAGAGAGAGAGAGAGAGAGAGAGAGAGAGAGAGAGAGAGAGAGAGAGAGAGAGAGAGAGAGAGAGAGAGAGAGAGAGAGAGAGAGAGAGAGAGAGAGAGAGAGAGAGAGAGAGAGAGAGAGAGAGAGAGAGAGAGAGAGAGAGAGAGATTGATTGATTGATTGATTGGTTGATGATTTATTATGCCATAGTCACGGACTTTAGGCAAGTAATGAATAATACACAGATTATACACATAATGTAAAGATGAGCGAAATATAAAAGACAGAAGTTGATGTGAGTTTGTAGCATGACAAAATACAAGACGCAGTGTAATAGCTACCAATAAAGCAGTAAGTGAAAATGGAAACAATAATATTAATAAAGCAGTAAGTGAAGATGGAAACAATGAAAGTAGTAACGTCTAATATCGCGAAAGAATAATAATATTATTTCCATTTCTAGTTAATGCTTCTTTACATGCTAAAAATAAATCGAGTGAACATGTATAGATTTCATAGGAAAAGTATAAATTATATGAAATACTGCTGAAGAATAATGCGTCAACGAAAATTCCGTCGTTGTGCTCTCTCAAACAAAAGGAACATATAATGCAACCACATGAACTGGAACAGTGTAGAACTTTCTTAGAAAGAATATTATTGTATATCATGATCATTAATTTCGTAAAGTGGTAAAAGAGATAGGCACGAGATAGGTCACTGAAGCTTTGTCAAATCAGCCTCAGAAGTTATCCGTATAGGAGGCTGACCATGATCCCTGCGGACAAAGATCTGGCCGTCACTGCTCCACACATGCTTAAATGAAGACTGTTTTGCCTTGGTTCTAGTTCGACGTAACAAATTGTAAGTATCAGTCGGGAGTAGCTCGTTAACATAAATGTTGCCCGGAAAATTCTTCGAAAAAACATCGTTTATTGTTATTCGGTGTCTGCCACGCATTACTTTGAGAATATAATTTCGAATCTCACGCGACTTGAGTGCCACAATTACTGATTTTTTGCGACTAGTTACATCAGCTCGATCAGTAGCCAAGAGGGAACCCGACGTTTCGCCCGCCACTGGCGCATCACGCATCACCACATCACGGGTCTCGAGCACGTCAGAGACCAACTGAGGGATACCGAGCGCCTTAAAAACGCACTTAGACACCTCACTAGATGTATCGGTAAAAGAACTTGGAATACCCGAGATAATAATGTCAGACGTTCCAGAGACCCGCGATGCGGCAGACGACTCACGATCAACCGGTTGAGAGCTCAGCAGCCGTGCGCTCTGAGCCTCCAGCGCCGCGAGTCTTCCACCAAACTTCTCGACGATTTTCAAAGCATTCGGTATTCGATTCAGTTTACGCGCAAAATTCACATTTACTGTCTCCTGACGATTGGTGAAAGATGTGATCCGCTCATCTAACATCTCGAATGTGGCAATAAACTTTTTGTCTAATTCATTTAGCCTGGCAGCAAATTTCTCGAACACTGCAATAAACTTATTGTCTAATTCGTCCAGCCTAGCAGCAAATTTCCTGTCCGATGCCTCGATTTTAATCAAAATTAACTGAAGCAGCACTTCGGTAGACTGCGATTGTGCACCAGGAGATGGGACGTTCACCGCACCCAGCGGGGCAGAACCCCGGTGATTCACAGATCGAGAACCCTGCGTATCCTTGGGTGAGAGAGGCATTGTTGACAGCTGAGTTCTACAGCACTAGCTATCGATTACTGAGCCAGATCGTGCACGAATCTGTACGTCCAGATCACCACAGATATCAACATGCACAGGTGTCCAGACACGGAGATAGCAAGGCGCAATGGAAAGACCAGAGAAGCAGAAACCAGGAGCATGCGCAGTAAAGCAGATTCTCACCAGACCCGAGTTCAGCCAGTTTGAGGTTAGAAATAGAGTGAATTTTTCCACGGAAATATCGGGCTATCAGGTTGCACGGAAAGAAAGTCTTAATGTCAGTCTTAACGAGCAACAAAAAAACTCGCTCCAGCCTAGAACAAAACAGCCAGAAGGCAGCTTACGGCAGAAATAAAGTTCAATGAAATCAGGAGCAAGAACACAGCGTGACACAACCAATACTTACAGAGAGAGAGAGAGAGAGAGAGAGAGAGAGAGAGAGAGTTTGAGTTGAGTTTGTTTATTATGCCATAGTCAAGACTTTAGGCAAATGATGAAAAATACAAAGATATACATGAAGTAAACAAGAATAAAATAAAAAACAAAAAACAAAAGAAAAATTCAAATAAGTAAAAACTAGAAAATTTCAGAACAGATAAGACAATTATAATAAAGCAGTGAGCAAAAGCGGAAACAATAAGATAATAATGACTATATTGCAAAGAGTAATAATAATTAGTAATTACTTCCACTTCAGCAAATGCTTCAGAACTAAATTTCGTTGACAGTATTAATAACTGAAATATGCAGAAAAAAATAAAAATCAACGGAATTCAGTCATGCTCACACTCAACAATCGCAGAAAAGTAACATTGATACGTAGCAACGATTCAAGTACAGTGACTCGGCAGACTAAGTGTACTTTTACTTGTCACGCACTAACGCCACATCATACGCAGATGTTAGATGGCCCCAGGATAGAACCTCAACCAGAACCGAGCTCAAGTGCAAATAAATAGCCATTGAGCTTCTGCTTAAATTCATTTAGAGACGAAGACGACACAACCTCGGAAGGAAGCGAATTCCATAAGTAAATACCAGCTAGGTGAAAAGACTGGTGGTAAGTTTCGGTTCTGTGAATGGGAATTTGGAAAGTACTAGGCAGTGCGAGTCGAGACGATCGTCTAATCGAGAGATCAGCTCTGACAAAGATCTCAGAGAGGTAGCTAGGAGACATACCATGATATATCTTAAACATTTCAATGCCAAGGAAAAAAAGACGTCGATTTCTAACAGACAGCCACCCTAATTGGTGGCGGTAAGGAGTGATGTGATCGTCTCGACGCAAATTAAAGATAAACCGAATCGTGCAGTTGATAAGTCTCTGCAGTTTTATGTTAAGCTCATCAGTAACATCGTTGTAAACAAGAGAGCAATAGTCAAGCAGAGGCCAAATCAATGCAGACACGAGTTTTACACGCAATTGCAATGATAAGGAGTTCTTATGGAACTTAAGCTTGTGCAACGTGAAGTGTACTCGCTTAGATATATGAGCAACGTGGCTGTTCCAAGATAGGTCGGAGCTCATAATGACACCCAGATTTCGAGCCTGAGAGACAAACGGAATAGAAGTACCACTAACAGAGATGAGAGGTAAATCGTGAAGATCTATTTGGTCCACGTAACGCTTGCTACCGAATATTAATACTTTAGATTTCTTGAGGTTGAGAGACAATCCATTTGTGGTCGCATATTCGGAGATGACTCCGACATCATGGGCCACCAACTGCAAAGCAACGTTTAACTGACCAAACCCTGACGGAAAAAATTTCTATAAATAACTACAAAATTTGACTAAAAATAGAAATTTGTATATTTTTGTTGAAATATTTAATTTTTTGTAGAAATAATAATTTTTTTGTAGAAATATCTACGAAATAGTACCATAAATTACAATGCTCTCAAATCAAGAAATTATTGCAAGTAGTATTTCATGAAAAACTGCAATTTAATAAAAAATAGTACAGAGATCTACAAATTTTTAAAATTTAAGAAGAAACAAAATCTTAAAAAATTAAAACATCTGTTTACTTGTAGAATACTACAATTATTTATAAATGACTACAGAAATCTACCACAATTTACGTATTGTAAAACTTTGCAACTTAGAATTCAATTCAGTTTTTAGTTTTTCATAAAATACTACAATTTTGTACGAATAGTAACAAATACCAATTTGTTTGTACAGCTAAAAAATGTATTACAATTATGGCTAATTAAAATTTGTACTTTTTAGTTAAATGTTACAAGTTTTTACACAAATCTTCCAAAATTTATTTATTATTAATAACTCCTTAATTTGCAGAAGTCAAAATACTTATGTTTTTATTTTCGTATAGTTTGCTGTAAGACCCAATAGAAAAATACACAAATGTACAATTTTTTACCTTATTAAATTTCTGACTCGTGAATGATTGTAATTTTGCATATAATCGGCTGATTTTCGATGGACTACAAGGTCCTATAAAAAACGACAAAATTCTTAGCCTTTTACGAATCGTGACTTCATGAAAAATCTACATGTATTCGCTTTTTTAGATTTTTATAAGATACTACAATTTTCCATGGAAAGGTGGAAAGTTTGGTTGAAGGTCTGTTAATTTCCATGTAAACTTGTAGTATCTTATAAACATCTACAAAAAGCAAATTTATGTAGATTTTCATGAATTCACGAGCTGTAAAAGGCTTAAGGATTTTGTCATTTTTTGTAAGATCTTGTAGTATTGTATGCAAAATTACAACCATTCACGAATCAGAAATATATAAAGGTAAAAAATTGTACATTTATGTATTTTTCTATTGGACTTTACAACAGATTACACGAAAATAAAAACATAAGTATTTTGACTTCTGCGAATTAAGAAGTTATTAATATAATAGATGAATTTTGGACGATTTGTGTAAAAACTTGTAACATGTAACTAAAAATTACAAATTTTAATTAGCCATAATTGTAATAAATTTTTTAGCTGTACAAACAAATCGGTATTTGTTACTATTTGTATAAAATTGTAGTATTTTATGAGAAACTAAAAACTGGATTAGATTCTAATTTGCATAGTTTTACGATATGTAAATTGTGGCAGATTTCTATAGTCATTTATAAATAATTGTAGTATTCTACAAGTAAGCAGATATTTTAATTTTTTAAGATTTTATTAGTTCTTAAATTTTTAATAGTAGTTAATAGTAGTAGTTTGACGTAGTTTTGTCCCGTAATTTATAAATCAAGTTGTAGCAATATAACTCTAAAAATTTTGTCTAAAATTAAGAGACTATGGCCATTATTCATAGTTGGATGTTATTTCAAGACAGTCTTAAGTTATATCTTAAGACGCTAATACGGCTATGCAATTGGTTCATGACATTTTAAAATTGAACATGACTATCTGCATACTATATGGTGATAGTCTCTTAATTTTAGACAACATTTTTAGAGTTCTGAACACAAGTAACTTAGAAAGAAGCAACTTGATGCCAAAACAATTTGATTGAAATCGGCTGATTTTCGATGGACGCGTCAGCGACCATATGTTCCTTAACAAAAAATGATCTCCTTTGTGTGACCTATCATTCCTCAAAGTTTGTCGGTGAGGTCCTGAGACACCTTGTATAATAAACCGACTTTATTAAGAACTAACACCTTCCGTACGTCTGCTAACAATAAGTGTAACATATAGACAATAGGAAACGCCTTCATCAATCAATGTTGTAGCACAGTGCGGAAGGTGACTGACTCAAGAGCCAGGGGTTTCAGGTTCAAATCCAGCGGTGGTAAGCAAATTTTCTAAGTACAATATAAATGTATTTAATTAAGCTTGCACGTAATCAAGATTTTCAGCAATAAAATAAAGTTCAACGAGAGAAGTAAATTTTATTTTTTATTTTGTTCATAGTATATCCAAAAAGTTGTAGTTATTTATAAAAATTTGTAAAATTATTTTCACCAGGGTT